>JAJKFI010000013.1:3168466-3186228 GCA_029204185.1 Lerista edwardsae | reverse complement strand
GTGTGTGTGTGTGTGTGTGTGTGTGTGTGTGTGTGTGTGTGTGTGTGATGCCTTCACAGGAATGAATGGGGACATTCTTGTGGATGAGGGAGTTGTGTATTCACACTGAGGCTCCCACACCTGCAAGAAATCATAGGAATTTGGTGATTCCTATCAGAGAGGATAGTACAAGTCATTTTTCCCTCATTTCTGTGTAGGCTCCCTGATTGCCTATGTATCTCCTCAGACTTATGCCAGCTATACAGCTGGTGTATGTCTGAGGGCAGCTGGAAAATGGGGAACAGAATCCGGTGTGTGTGACTGCCTCCTGAGCCACACCCTCCCTCCCTCCCTCCCTCCCTCCCTCCCTGACATGCCTCTGGTTCCTCCCCCTAAATGCCCCATTACTCCCCTTCCTGCTCATGGCCCACCCCCACCATCATTTTGCCAGAGTCTGGATGCCTCTTGGATTTGCTGCTGTGCACACCACACCTTTCACGATTTGCAACATCGAATGGGCTTTTGTGTCACTGGCAAGTGTCCTGCACTGCCAGAACACAAGTTCTGGCAGTGCAGGGCCACCAAAGTATTGGGTGCTTAACGATTGTGGTATCAAATGACAATCTTCATGAATGAATGAATGAATGAATGAATGAATGAATGAATGCATGCATGCATGCATGCATCCTGACAATGGCCCAGTTCAGAAGGCAAACCAGAGACGGTTTGTGGGATCTTGAATGAGCAAGAAAGGAGCTACAAGTCCTACAGTTCCCCTTTCCTCTTCGGTAAACAGGGGCGGAGGGAGCGTGTCGCCAGGGGTGACTTTTTGGCCCGCCTGCCCGCCCCTGTGGTCGTTTCGCTCCAAAATGGAGCAATTCTGGGCGCAGGGAGGTATGGCGGGCTGACGCACGGGGGCGGGGTGATGTGCTGGGAGCACGGTTTCGTCGCCCTGCCATGGGCGCGATTGTGGCCCCGTTTGTCACTGTTGGTAAATGGAAAACATGATTTGTTAAATCACAGTGGCCTGGTTTTGGACATCATGGGAAACTGATTCATGGGAGACCATGGGAATTATGGGAAACCAGTAAGCTTCCATTTAGCTGGGCACACAAAGGGACAAGGAAAGGGGAGGGAGGTTGATTGCTCCTTCCTCCCTCATTTACAGTCCATCACGAGAACACCACAGCTTTTGACTCACATCACTTCAGAGGCATTCAGGAACGAGTCAAGCGTTAAATTATATTATGGGCCTGCATACGCCAACAGGACTTCTTGCAGCCTTTATCGTTATTCCCACTCTAGAATTAAGCCCATTTCACAGCAAATCAATTCTGCCTTATGATCAGTATTTCAGGGTTATGGAACAGTATTTTCCACCAGGGCTTGCTTCTTTGCCTGCTTCTTTCATCCAATATTCCCCTGTGTTTTCTTACCTGGGTCTCTTCTGCTCCAGGAATACTTCTTGAAATGTGATGTTCTTATAACCTGGGGTTAGGTCAGCGCAGTTAGGCCAGCAAAGTTTGGCCAACACAAGGCCAAAACATTGGACCACTCTTGGAGTCGGGGGATGGCGCACATCTGTGTGCTGGCCTCTCTGACTCTGAGAACGGTCCAAACATATTTTATAATAATAATAATAATAATAATAATACATGTATTTATATACCGCCTTTCTTAAAGTCACTAGATTTCTCTAATGATTACAACTCAAGGCGGTTTACATAGGCAGACTTTTTCACAAACCCGAAGGTTTTTACAATTTACAGAATGTTCTATCTTTCAAGAACCACACTCAAACAGATCTTTCTTTCTGGATTTAGCCTTCTTTCTTTAGCCACCCGTCTGTCGTCTGCTGGCTGATGAGGCTTCCCTGCTCTCACCAGAGACGCAACTGCGTTCAGCACACTCCTCCTCCCACGAGGCAGCTGAAACTCAGCTTTTAATCAGCCGCAGTTTGCAAGGTCTGCCGCTCACACAGACTTCCGGGAGTCTCGAGCTCACGACCTTGAGATCTTCAGTTGTTATCTTCGGGCAAACGGAGGCATTAACCCTCTCGGCTAAATCTTCTGCCCTTATAGTGTCCCTTATAGTGTCCCTTATAGTGTCCCTTGTGCTGGCCAAACTTTGCTGGCCTAACTGGGCTGGCCTAACTCCAGGTTAGGATTGCGCTCTAAGTCATGGATAATTTTTAATGGACATTCTTTTTTATGTTAGAGGGATGTTTATATCTATTTATTTAAAATATTTGTATCCTGCCTTTCCCCATCCAACAAAAAAAAAAATCACACATTAAAATTGGATGTGGCACTAAGGGGACTGGGGAGACAGACAGAGACTCTTATTCCTTTTGTGTGGGTACAGAGTTGCCAAAGGGCGCAATCCTAACCCGGAGTTAGGCCAGCACAAGTCCATTGTGCCAGCTCAGGTGTGTCACAAGCACACCATAAAGTGCATTTGGACCATTCTCGGAATCAGGGAGGATGGTGCACATCAGTGTGCTGGCCTCTCTGACTCCAAGAGTGGTGCAAATGTGCATTACAGTGCATTTGCAACACTCCTAGGCCGGCACAAGGGACTTGTGCCAGCTTAACTCCAGGTTAGGATTGCACCCTAAGTGTTCCCTTAGCTTCCTAAAACATTCTCTGTATTCCTGTGACTATTTTAAGCCATGTTGAAGAGCGAGTCTAGAGTCTGAAAGACTAGCCAGTGCCACGGTGCCAACATTAAAACAACAACATCAAAATGACTACAGTCAACCTTGAGAGCGAATCGTTCCACCCAGTTTAATTGTTAATTCGACAGAATCATGCTTGATGACCTAATCTTCAATTGATGGGAAGCATAAAATTGAAGCGCCAGCATATCTCTGTCTAGGGATATTCAAAAAGCATACTGCATTGAGTTCATATTAGATACACTTCCCCGTTCAGAACACCATAGTGCCAAGATTACTATCATTCAGCTGGGGCTTCTGTGAAAGTAAAGGCTTTTTGTAATTTGTGACTTAGGGTGCAATATTCCAATATTCCAGCACCGGAGTAAGGGCCATGCAGCTCCAAGATAAGGGAACAAACATTCCCTTACCTTGAGGAGGCCTCCGTGACCACTTCTCCACAGCAGGATGCAGCACATGCCCCATTGGCACAGCTATATGTCAGCGCTGGCAAGTTGGTTAGGATTGCGCCCTGAATTGCTGTTAATTAGAATGTGGATATTATCCCCAGCCCTATGCAGGCAGGGACATCCTGTCCTGTGAATACCACTGCTCCATGCACACATGCATGCATTCTCCTGCTCACTCAAGAAACTAACTGGCCAAGCAACATAGACTGAATGTTCTTGTCTGGAATCTGCAGGTAGTGTTGTTGTTCAGTCGCTAAGTCGTGTCTGACTCTTTGCGACCCCATGGACCACAGCACACCAGGCCTCCCTGTCCTCCACTAGCTTCCGGAGTTCGCCCAATTTCACGTTCATCGCTTCGGTGACACTGTCTAACCATCTCATCCTCTGCCGCCCCCTTCTCCTTTTGCCTTCAATCTTTCCCAGCATGAGGGTCTTTTTAGAAAAGAGTCCTTTCTTCTCATGAGGTGGCCAAAGTATTGGAGCTTCAGCTTCAGGATTTGTCCTTCCAGAGAGCAATCAGGCTTGACTTCCTGTAGGATTGACCGATTGGATCTCCTTGCAGTCCAGGGGACTCTCAAAGTATAGTAGTCGCAATACCTGCACCTCTGCACAGTATTGCCTAAGCAGTGGGTCCATGCTGCTGATGCTCTAGGGAATCTCAAGGGCAGACCTGGTGGGTCACCTGTAGGGAGTCTAGATCAGTCTTGGCTCAGACTCCTCCCACAGTATTATATTCCTGCTTAGTTTAGACATACAAGGCATACAATAGACTTCTTCCAAGGTCCTGCCAGCAGCAAGTCTGAGTGGCAATACTAGCTGTTAGGCAGCTGATACTACAATAGCTCTGTGCTGTTATGCTTTTTTACAAGACGCAGGTGTGGTGGTGATAAACATTGCAAGATAAATGGTTTGTTTCAATGAATGAGAGTTTGAAACCAATGACCCAAAGAGCAAACAAAAATTTGAAATTACAGACCACAGATGTGCTTGCAGTTTTTAAGGGAATTAAAAAGGGAAAATGCAAAACCAAACCAAAAAGATTACTCTAACCTTAAAGATGTCAGTCTTTTTATTGTAGACTGTGCACCCCAGCAAACTGCAGAAAGCAATGAATCAAATCAAAGAGCTGAATTGGTACAACAAATGGTTGATGTACAACAGCTACTAGTCTGCTAAACTGTATACACATTCTTTACATTTGCAGCCCATCCTCTCAAGTCTCAGTGCAACAGGAGATGTTTAACCATTTGAACATTAACAGTTCCCATATGTTTGGGAGGAAATAGGATTCCATTAGCCATAAATTAGTGCACTTAAGAATCTTAGTTTTTTAATATTTATTTTTGGTAACTTTAATTTAATCCTTACTTGTTGAAGTTTATTGACCTCTCCAATTGTTTCTGTAAAGAAAAAAAAACTTTTAAAGACATGTCTTTATATGCATGTAGTGATATGAAACTGTGATCAATGTGTGACATTCAAAAATTGTACTGTCTTGTAAAATACGTCCAAATGTCTACAGATTTTAAAGCAATGGACCCTTCAGATTGCAGAAATAAATAAAAAGTATGGTTAAAACTGAATGTGATAATCATTTAGTGTGTGCATTTACTTCCACATTTCAATGTAAATAATTTCATAATTATTTAGAAATTAGAGCTGGCTACTGCATGAAACAGGTATAAAGAAACAGTATCCTGTTCCAAATGGACTGAGGACTAGGAAGTAGAGCTAGATCAGGAAAAAAAATGATACAAATACTGCTCTACCAAAACCCATCCTGTGTACAATACTCTACTCCAATGTTTCTCAAATTGTGGGAGTGCAATCCTAACTTGAAGTTAGGATGGCACAGTTAGACCAGCAAAGTTTGGCCGGCACAAGGGACACCGTAAAATCTGTTTCGACCACTCGCAGAGCGCAATCCAATGCTAAGCCGGCCTAGTAAGGCCGACATAACGGGGCTGTATCCTAAAGCCCATTAGGAGGTGGCAGCAGCACAGTACAGGTCAAGGGGAGGTTTTCCCCTTCACCCGCGTAAGCCCCAGTCACCCTATGGGCCTGCTCTGATCTGCGCCTGCTGTTTTGCAGGCGCAGAGGAATGTGGACAGGAGTGGTCCGAATCAGGGCTGCCTGCATAGCACCGGCGCAACGGGGGTATAGGATTGCGCTGTCAGAGTCAGATAGGCCAGCACACAGACGTGCCCCATCTTCCCTGACTCAGAGTGTGTTTGAAATACACTTTACAGTGTCCTTGTGCCAGTCAAACTTTACTGGCCTAACCATGCAGGCATCACTCCAGTTCAGGATTGCGCCCTGGGTCAGGACACACTTAATGGGTTATGATCCGATGTCAGGTGAGTCACGGAAAGCTGGGAGCAGCCATCTTGGAAGCTGCAGACCTTCCTCTTGCAATATTCCTTTTGTGTTAACAGAGCATGTTTTTTTAAAAAATTATTTTTAGTTCGGTGCTTTACATAATATTTTGTCCTAATCTTGCTTTCTATCAGGGATGCTTCATAGTTGTGCAATTGCTGCAGTTCAAGAATGCCAGCTCGCAGTCCAGAAGTGTCATTTGATTATGACAGCACTTCCTGCTTGATGATTTCACTCCCGACCATGACATCACTTCCAGTGGGTCCTGACATGAATGCCATTCTAAAAAAATAGGTCCCGATGCAAAAGGTTTGAGAACCACTGATCTAGGTTTTTTGTGTGTCCCTTTCAAATTAACTTACATTTTCTGCCTATCCCGCCCCCCACCAGTAAGATTGTTTAGGTGCAGAAATATCCTGCAGCAATGGCCCAAATTAAGCCGCCTTAGGCCAAGCTCTGTGTATTCTATTCAATTCAGTCCAAACAGGGAGGGAGGGGTTGAAGCCGAGATGACTTCATCCTGTCTCCCTGTCTACTGCCCAGAACATCTTGCGATGACAGGTGCAACTCCCAAAGATTAACCCCATAATGGAGAGACAGACTCACCATCGGAGAGAAACTGTGCCGACGACTAACTCCTTGGCGTATCATGGATCTTCCACAATCTGCAAAGAAACACTCAGAAGGTGCTAAATAATGTTAAGTACTTTTATTAGTCCTTTCCTGTTAGGCAACTGTGGTTAAAAGAGAAAAGAAATCCCCTGGAGCAAATCAGAATTCTGGAGCAGAATTGAAGTTCTGTGCGGAAATTCGCATTCTTTCCTGTATTGGATTGGGCTGCATAACACCCACATTCTGCTCAACTGGTCAAAACTGCCCAATCCTGAACCCTGCAGAGCCCAGGGCTTCAGCAGTGCCAGCAAGGTGACTGCTGGATTCTGTGACCATCAGGATATGGCTGGAAGTAACCTCAGGGGGAGGGAGCTTTTCCTTCTTACCCCAGGAAGACGGCAGCCTGCAGCAATAGGTCTCCTTGGCTCTGCGCCAGAGACGTCATCCAGGCGCTCCAGGAACCGGAACGCCCAGATGATTGGCAGCCCTCCACCCCTATGGCGGAGGGCAGCCACACCTCCTTGTGCCTCCCTGCGCCTCGAATCGCTCCATTTCAGAGTGATTCGGACGCGTGGGAGGGCAGGCGGGCCCAGGAGCAGCTCGCCCATCCTCAGGAGAGGCGGAGAGGCCCGGGCCCATCTGCGGAACTAGCGGAACGGCGTACCAGGCCGTTCCATCTGGATGACACCGCTGCTCTGCGCCCAAATTCAGGGTGCAATCTTAGAGTTTCCAGCAATGACATGGCAATGGGACATGTGCTGCATCCTGCAGCTGGCAGACAGTCATGGAGGCCTCCTCAAGGTAAGGGAATGTTTGTTCCCTTAGAGCTGCATGGCCCTTACCCCGGGGCCGGAAAGTTGGTTAGGATTGCGCCCGCTAACTGTTTGGGAGGGGGCTCAGGATTCAGTGTCAGAGGTTGTCACCATCTCCACCCACTCCCGGGCCCTCTTCTCTGCTCCCTCTGCCCGATTCTGCCCCCTCCCTGCCCCAAATAACCGCTTCCCGCCCTGAATCACCTTTCCGCTGGCCGGTACTGGCTGAGCACCAGTTGGCCTTCTGCACGGTGCTGAGGCCTAGTGCTGACTGGTGCTGGCCCAGCGCTGGTGCTCCCTCAGTGCAGCAAATGTACTTTATGGAGCCGGTGGTATGATCTGACCGCTGGTGATGGAGCGCTCAGGATTGGGCTCTGAGTAAATAATTCCGCCATTTATTTTCTGTGACTTTACCAAGCGCTGGCGCAAATTACCCAAACAGGCATATTGTTACAGCCATTAGGGCTGAGCGTGTTCAGTGAGCCAGGGCCAAGCAGCACCTGTGCACTCCACTGCCCACCAACCCAGCTCCTGGAGGCAGATGACACAACACTGACACACCCTTCCTTCCTCCTCAGCTAGCCAGAGCCCCCTGCAGTGCCTGCTGGACCCATGGCACAAGCTGCCCACCAGTTTGTGAGTTGGAGGGAGACAGGAGGAGCAGAGGAGAACAGTAACAAGCAGTGGTGTCATCTACAAACAAGGAACGGGAACGCTGGGTGGGACGTACGCAAAACTTCTGCGTGATTGGCTGCCCGCCCGTCCCATTCCACAGCTGCCCTGGCCTCAGGGGAGTGCCTGCTCGCCGGGGGAGACGGGTGGGAGCGCGCCGGAGCCTGGGCTAGCAGCGGTGGGGTGCGCAAACCGGGGGCAGCCCCCCCCAAGGCCAAAATGGGCAGGCTGCCAATCACGCGGAAGACCCGCCCAAGTCCCGCCCAGAGTTCCCGTTCCTTGTTTGTAGATGACACCACTGGTAACAAGGGATAGTAACAAGGGCCAGGAGCATGTCCTCCTTTTCCTGAAGAGTTTCCTGAGCATCAGCCTTACCAGATTGGATCACTAATGGTCAGCTGCACCTGAGCCATATGAAACCCAGTTTGGATGGGGCCATGGTGGGAGGGGCTAATGTTTTGCCTCACATCAATTCCCTGTCTTAAATCCCCATAATCAAAGTTGCTGTTAGGTGCAGAGGAGTGCAGACCTTATGGGCGCATGTTGGGGGTACAGTTTGGACCACAGCCACAGAACCATAACCCCCTGGTCATGGTTAGAAAGCCCCCGTCCAAACTGAGGCCACCGGCAGCTACTATTTGGAAGAGAAAAACGTGGCAGATAAGTCCAAACTCTTATAACTCTTCCACTTCACATCTAGTTTGGCCCTTAACATGATTCAGAGTGCAATCCTAACCTGGAGTTAGGCCAGCATAGTTAGTCCAGCAAAGTTGCCTGGCACAAGTGCCACCGTAAAGCGTGTTAGGACCACTCTCGGAGTCAGGGAGGATGGCGCATGTCTGTGTGCTGGCCTTTCTGACTCCGAGAATAGTCCAAACAAGCTTTACGGTGTCCTTTGTGCCAGCCAAACTTTGCCGGCCTAATTGTGCCAGTCTAACTCCAGGTTAGGATTGCACCCTCATCATTATTAGATGTACTTTTCTAGCATCTTTCAAAACTTCCAGTCCAATATCTCATCTTCATTCTTCCTGCAGCACAAGGGAACAGGATCATTCAAATAAACGGAGAAAAATCCTTATATTCTTCACTAGGCAAACATTAAAGCTGCAAATTAAACTCCCATGCTTCTATAACTTTTATGACTGGATCTAGATCAATTTTATAATTAATCTGGGCTGCTTTGCTCACTTTTATTATTTCTAGTCTAAAATATTCTGAAGTCCTTTATCTCTAGGGCTTCCCAAGAATGTCGCCTGAATACAAATGTTAAGTTTAGCAAATCTGTTGGCACGTGGCCTTGGTAATATATTACATCACACATTAATGAAATCATACTAACATTAATTAACAAAGAGTTTTACATGTAAAATTATACTTTTTTCATCTTGGTATTGTCCAACACCCTCTGCATGTCTCTGCATTCTAAGGTCACTTTAGCTGGCTGATGCTCAGAGCCAGCCAACTCAATCACAGAAGAGTGTTTGTCCTGGGCCAGTGGCCTTAAGTCACAAGACAATAAATATCGCACAGCACAGTCCTATGCTCGTTTACTCAGTCCTAATGTGTTCAGTGAGACCTAGGGTCAGTGATGTCATGTAGCCAGGAGGCTCCGGAACGCCATTCCAGTTGTTCCGTGTAGGGCTGGCTCCGCCCACTGCAGTCGTCGCTGCCGCGCGCCCCTGCAATACGCGAATGGGGCTGGCCGCGCCCGCGCCCTGCACGCCCGCAGCTGGAGGTTTCAGGCAGGCAGGCAGCGGACCACGGGGGGAAGCAAGGACGCGTGGAGGAACTGCCAATCAACCGTGCGTCCTGGTAGCTACTTCCTGCATTCCGGTTGTTAGCGCAGGTAGATTCCACCACTGCCTAGGGTGCAATCCTAACTTACGCCAAAATGGCAAGGCTGATAAGCCTGCACCATATCCAGCGCAAATTAGGCAGCCTATGGAACCGCCCATGCCCTGCACCCTTGCCCCGGGGTAGGCGCCAGCTCCCACAATTGGTTTGTTCGAATCTGTGCCTGCTGTTTAGCAGGTGTAGCTCTGAACAAGCTCCATGGCCCAAATCAGGGCTGCACAGCCTAGGGATGGGGGCTTGGATGCGGCCTACCGGCTACATCCCAACCCCAACCCTTTCCCGGGCCTGCATGCCTACCAACACACCCACCTCCCATCCAATTCCTCCCTCCCTCCCACACCCACCCACCCCACACCCAGAACCACTCTTGCACCAGCTGAGTTCTTAGTACCAAGGGGAGGAAGTTCTACAACCATGGCGCCACCACTGAGAAGGCCCTATTTCTGGCCGCCATCCTTCTCACCTCACCTGGTGGTGGCACAGTCAGAAGGGCCCTCTCAGATGATCCGAGAGCATGGGTAGGATTATATGGAAGAAGGTGGTCCCTTGTTAGTGCCTTGTTAGTATCTTGTTAGTGTGCCATGAGATTAAAAAAAGCTTAAAAATAGCTGATCTACGCAATGGTCTTGCACTTTGGTGTTTCTCTTAGGAGCAACTTCATAACTAATGTACAGCCTCCTATTGAGTTTTGCTGTACCTGGAATGAATTACACTTCAGCTCCTGATTGGGGGCACAATCCTAAGAGTGACGCTGGGCCGATGCAACATGCTTGCAGCATCCCCGTGTCAGAGCTAGTGCCGTTGGGCTGACGCTAGCAGCAGCTTCAGCTCGGTGGCACTCAGTTGGCGCAAGACGTGGGCATGGGGAGGGCAGGGAAACAGGTGGGAGGAACTGGGTGGGGAAGGGCCAGCCGGTAGGCGGGCAGGCCTGGGGAGGCCGCATCCAAGCCTCCATCCCAAGGCCATACGGCCCTGATTTGGGCCATACGGCCTCCTTGGCTCTGCCCCTAGCTATTTAGCAGGCGCAGATCTGAGGAAACCATAGGGGTGGCCGCAGCGATGGGATCCACAAATTGAGAAGGGGAACGCTGGGCGGGACTTAGGTGGGACTTACACATGATTGGAACTTACACAGTGTTCCCTGGCTGCCCTGGCCTTGGGGGGGCTCCTGCTCGCCGCGGAGGATGGGTGGGGGCGCACTGGGTGCCTGGGTGAGCAGCGGTGGGGCGCGCCAACCGGGCGGCCCCCCCCGAGGCTAGAGCAGCCGCAGAACCCTGCAGACGGGCAGCCAATCATGTGGAAGTCCAGCGTACATCCCGCCCAGCGTTCCCCTTCTCAATTTGCTGATCCCATCGCTGGGTGGCCGGAGCCTCCCCTGGGACAAGGGCACAAACATGCCCTTGCCCCGGGGAGGCCTCCCAGTGCACCAAAGCTGTGCTGGATATAGCGCAGGCCCACTGGCCTCACTATTCCAGTGCAGCTTAGGATTGCGCTCTCGGTTACCTATGGGAAGGAAAGCATCATGTGGCAGCTCAGCAACCACACTGAGATAGGCAAAGAAGAGGTGGTTTAAGGTCCTCTTGGACTGTGCCCCATGAAGTAAAAAGATGGCTGACAAAGGCAAGGAGCTACCAGGACAGCTCTGGAATTGATTTTTACACCAAAACGTTTTAAAGAAGACAGTTTAGAATAGCAGATAAGATGACTACTAACTTAGACAAATGCCAAAAATTTATATTCCTTTATAAAAACTAATTTCCATTAGCTGAGTTCCTATTATGAACCTCTTTGTAGACACCATCCACTGCCAAAAGCTGCAATAAATTGGAAACATTAAGTATTCCAATTAACCACGTATTAACCACGTGGACCTGGAAAGCAAAGTCTGAAAACCTTTTTTCCCCAAATCCTGAAAGTGATTGGCTGATATGGCCTGCTGAGGACAGTGGTGTAGCTACAGAGGGCTGGTGCAGTAAACACTGTACATGCCGCAATGCAAGCAAGCCCCTCCCATTCGCTGACAGAGCCAATAAAGGAGGTGGCAGCAATGGACAGGAGATACTTGCATGTTGCTATCGTAACCCAGAAAGGCTCCAACAGTGAGTGGGAGGCGGCGCTTACACAGCAGGTTGCAGCGCCTACAGTTCTTACCATGTCGCCCCACTCTGGTTATGCTTCTGGGGGTGCAATCCTAACCTAGAGTTAGACCAGCACAGTTAAGCCAGCTAAGTTTGGCTGACACAACAGACACCATAAAGCGCAACCACTCTTGGAGGATGGTGCACCTCTGTGTGCTGGCTCTGACTCACAGAGTGGTCCAAACACACTTTACAGTGTCCTTTGTGCCGGCCAAACAGTGCTGGCCTAACTGTGCCGGCCTAACTCCAGGATAGGATTGTGCCCTGGATCTTAGTAGCCCCTGGAACAAGTTGTGCATACAAAAAAAAAAATTCAACATAAGCATTACAAAATCCTAGAGAAACTCTCATCTTAACTAATGTTTTTCAACCTAAGGTAAACAGCAGCCAGGGGTGCCCATTTGACCCTATTTGAAAGGGATCGTTTTCTAGCTTCTGATTGATGTCCCTGGGAAATTTACAACCACTCTAATTGTTTTCTTTTGGTGCCGCCTTGTCATTTCATTTAATTCTTCTCCTCTCCCTCCATGTATCTTATTTTATTGCTGCAATTAATGTCTTTTGTTGTTGTTTCTTTGTGCTCTGAATCCTTCTGAGAAAGGCAGTATTTTCTTTTTATAAACAAATGAAAAGTACCCGCCCAATTATGTCCAACCTGTTGCCTTTAAGAGAGACTTTTGAGATGCTATTTAGAAATTCTGTTAGTGTGAGCAGACATTGAGACACCTTTGGAGGAAGATATCTCTATGCGGCCAAAAAACTTGTGCCATTAGTATGGGTATGTGTTTTTTTGTGATATTTTTTCCTTTTTTTTTTTTTGAAAATTTTATTATTTTTTATAGATATGGGGTAGGAAAATACAGACACAGGGAAGGGTAGGGGGAAAAGGGGGGTATAAAAACAAGGTTTACACATAAGGTTACTGAACCAAAAATACTATTTCATATCTATAGTATAGTTATTCTTCTATTACTATATTCAATATCGCAATAATTCTTTTCTTTAAATATCTTCTTACAATTCAGTTTTTCTTATCTACCAATCATAAAAAGGTTTCCATATCATCTCTATCTTATTTACATTGCCTTCCTTTAACCTTTCTGTTAAAATATCCATTTCAGCAGTCTCTAATAGTTTGTCAATTAGCTTCTCTTCACTTGATATCTCTATATTCTTCCACATTTGTGCAAATATTATTCTAGCTGCTGTTATTACCCGTATTGTTAAGTATTTTCTATTTCCTTCATGGTATTGAGAAGGAATAATTCTGGTCTAAATGATATAGAGCTATTCAAGATTTCTTGCAAGATTTTATGTATTTTTTTCCATTATTCTTTTGCTTCTGCACAAGTCCACCACATATGATAAAAAGTCCCGTTCTGTTCTTTACATTTCCAACATTGACTTGAGGTCTCTTTATAAATTTTTGCTATCTTATCAATTTGTAAAAAAAAAATGGATAAAAACATATAACACTGCAATTTGTTATTTTAATCAAGAAATTTTTTTGGGGGGGGGAATCATAAAAAAGGTATCAGGAAGGATTCTGCTTTATGGAAAAAGTGAACTCACAGTTTCATTTTCTTAGAGGGCAATCCTAACCTGAAGTTAGGCCAGCACCATTAGGCCAGTAAAGTTTGACTGGCATCAGGGCCACTGTAAAGTGTGTTTGGACCACTCTTGGAGTCAGACAGGCCAGCACACAGACATGCGCCATCCTCCCTGACTCCGAGAGAGGTCCAAACACACTTTACAGTGGCCGTGGTGCTGGTCAAACTTCACTGGCCTAACTCCAGGTTAGGATTGCGCTCTGAGGGAAATTGTCAAAATGTGGTTTAGATGGTGCCTCCATGCTTGACAGAGGGTAGAATAAGTCTTCTTGGTTTCCACCTCAAGGACTAAGGTTGAGTCTTCTCATTTCTTGGATATAACCCAGAGTGCAGTGTACATCTTCACACCAGAAGCTAGAATTGCTGGAGTCCTCTAATTAAGTTCTCCTCCCACAGTTCCTTCCTTCTACCATCTGTTCATATGAGACATCCCTTAGTCAATTAGCAATACCAATAAGATGGCAACAACAAACAGCTACTCAGAATTTTAGCACTTCAGAATTCTTCACCTGCCATTAAGGTGTTCACATATTATACATTTGGGGTTCCCATTTGGCAGCCAACTGGAAGCTCTGTGCTGAGAATACTCATCACAGTTTTATATTATTATTATTATTATTATTATTATTATTATTAATAATAATAATAATAATAATAATAATAATAATAATAATAAAAATTTTACCCCACCTTTCCGCCCGAAGGCACTCAAGGCGGCATTACAAAATCAAAGTTAAAAACAAATAAAATACATATAAAAAACAGTAATTAAAAACAATATAAAAATACAATATAAAAAGTACAACAATCATCCCATGGATCATAAAAAGTATAGAATTGTAAAAAGAATACAAAGACCAGAATACAAAGACCAGCCAGCCTGTCAGCAACTAAAAGCCTGCTGAAACAAAAAGGTCTTCAGCCCCCGCCGAAATACCGCCAAAGAGGGAGCAGTTCTTAGCTCTAAGGGGAGGGTATTCCAAAGTTGGGGTGCCACCACTGAGAAGGCCCTATTCCTGGCCACCACCCCTCTCACCTCTCCTAGTGGCGGCACAGTCAAAAGGGCCCCCCCCCAGATGACCTCAGAGCACGGGTGGGATTATATGGGAGGAGGCGGTCCCTCAAATACCTTGGGCCCGAGCCGTAAAGGCCTTTAAAGGTCAAAACCAGCACTTTGAATTGGGCCCGGAACAGAACCGGCAGCCAGTGTAGTCGCCGAAGCAACGGCTCGACAGAGTCAAACCGACGTGCCCCAGCAACCACCCGAGCCACCGCGTTCTGTACTAGTTGTAATTTCCGGGCCATCTTCAAAGGCAGCCCCACGTAGAGCGCATTGCAATAATTTAATCTAGATGTCACTAGGGCATGGGTCACTGTGGCCAGGTCCGCACAGCTCAGGTACGGTCGCAGCTGGCGGATCAGCCGAAGCTGAGCAAAGGCTCCCCTGGCCACCGCCAACACCTGAGACTCCAGGTGCAGTTGTGAATCCAGGAGAACCCCCAAGCTGCGGACCTGCTCCTTCAGAGGGAGTGCAACCCCGTTCAGAGCAGGGCGATAGTCCAATACCCGAACTGTGGATTTCCGGACCAAGAGCACCTCTGTCTTATCCGGATTTAATTTCAGCTTGTTCGCCCACATCCAGCCCCCAACTGCCTCCAGACAACGATCCAGGACCTCAACCGCCTCCTCAGAATCAGGGGGAAAGGAGAGATAAAGTTGGGTGTCATCAGCATATTGATGGCACCCCACTCCAAACCCCCGGATGACCTCTCCCAGCGGCTTCATGTAGATGTTAAATAGCATGGGGGACAAGATAGACGCTTGCGGCACCCCAAATTTAAGAGGTCGGGGTGCCGAACAAGCGTCCCCCAGCACCACCTTCTGGTATCTGTCAGCCAGGAAGGAGCGGAACCACTGTAGAACAGTGCCTCCAAGCCCCAACCCAGCCAGCCGACCCAGAAGGACACCATGGTCGATGGTGTCGAAGGCCGCTGAGAGGTCCAGCAGGACTAACAGGGATGCACTCCCCCTGTCCATTCCTCGGCGAAGGTCATCCACCAAGATGACCAAGGCAGTCTCCGTCCCGAATCCCGGCCTGAAGCCAGATTGGAATGGGTCCAGATAATCCGTTTCCTCCAGAACCCTCTGAAGCTGGGATGCCACCACCCGCTCAATCACCTTGCCCAGAAATGGGATATTCGAGACTGGCCGAAAATTGTTTAAATTAGTGGGATCCAGGGAGGGTTTCTTCAGGAGGGGGCGAACTATCGCCTGTTTCAAAGCAGGCGGCAGCACCCCCTCCCTCAGAGATGAATTCACCATCCTCCCCATCCACTCGGCCAGCCCTCCCCGGGCAGCTCTAATTAGCCATGCTGGGCAAGGAACGAGCGAGCAAGCAGCAGGTCTGACGCTCCAGAGAATCCTGTCCACATCCTCAGGTTCTACAAGCTGAAAAGAATCCCAAATTGTAGGATAGACAGGTTCCCCAGGGACATCACTAGAAATGCCCACAGCGGCGTCCAAGTCATGCCGAATTTGATCGACCTTCACTGCAAAGCGTTTCGCAAACTCGTCACAGCGAGCCTCCATGTGATCCTCCCCTCCAGTAGGGGGGGCAGATGTAGAAGGCTACGGACCACACGAAAAAGCTCAGCTGGACGGTTCTCTGCAGATGCGATGGTGGCAGAGAAGTGAGCCCTCTTAGCTGCCACCACCGCCCTAGAATACGATCTTAACTGGGCCCTAGCCCGGGTATGGTCAGATTCGGCACAAGTCTTTCGCCACGGACGCTCTAGACGCCTTCCCTGCTGCTTCATCATTCGCAGCTCCTCAGAAAACCAAGGAGCCGCTCTGATTCTGCAACTGGGCAGGGGACGCTCGGGAGCAATCTCATCCAGGGCCCTGGCCATCTCCATATTCCAGAGGTCAACCAGGGCACCGGGTGAATCTCCAACTCTGGCAACAGGAAAATCCCCCAGAGCCCTCAGGAATCCATTCGGATCCATCAGTCTCCGAGGGCGGATCATAGAATGCGATCCCCCGCCATTGCAGAGGTAGGGGGCTGCAACAAGCCTAAATCCCACCAGAAAGTGATCTGTCCATGACAAAGGAGTGATCTTAATCTCCTCCACCTCCACCTCATCAACCTGCCCAGCAGTAAACACCAGGTCCAGCGTGTGTCCCGCATCATGCGTTGGGGCAGATATTTTTTGAGACAGACCCATGGTTGCCATGGAGGCCATGAAGTCCTGAGCCGCAGCTGTTCCAGGGGCCTCGGCATGGACATTGAAGTCCCCCAGCACCAAAAGGCGGGGGGACTCCAACACCACGCTCGAGACCAATTCCGTCAGCTCAGGCAGGGAGACTGCTGGGCAGCAAGAACACCAACAGAATCCCTATTCTGTCTCGCCCCTCCAACACAACACGAAGGCACTCAAACCCAGTGGACTGCTGCACCAGTGGACTGGTGAGACAGATGGAGTCCCGATAGACCATTGCAACCCCACCTCCCTGCCCCTGTAGTCGTGGCTGCTGCAGTACCTGGAAACCCGGTGGACAAATCTGGGAAAGATTGACCCTTCCCAGCTCATCCAACCAGGTCTCCGTGATACATACCAGGTCGGCCTTCTCCTCCAGGATCAAGTCCTGGATCAAACAGGTCTTATTATTAACCGACCTGGCATTCAAAAGCAGCAGCTTCAGACTTGGGGGACTGTTGCCAAGAGTGCCCAGGGTACACATGGTATACCAAATGGTACACATGATACTTGCTGTACTGTACCCATTCCGATCTCATTTCTGGGGGAAAGACATATTCTTGGTCAGCTTTAAATAAATATGGTGGGAATGGCTGTCTTGGGAGGAGAAAAGTGGATATAATCCAAAGTTACTACAGATCCCAGAATCCTCATAAAATTAAAGAATAATGAATGTGAATACAGCTAAGGAACATTTACAATTCAGCTAGCATTTGAGATCTCTGTTCTCAGGGCTGGTTCTGAGACATTTCATTCCTGTACTTGCATCTCATTGACAGAGAGTTGCATGAAAAAAAAATAGTGGAAGATGCAAGTCTTCATCATGTTAAAAGCCTTGGAAGAGTTTCCATATTGGAATCAGTGATGTCATCTGGTAATGAAGAACGAGAACGCTGGGCAGGACTTACGCATGATTGGCTGCCCTTCCCTTCCGCCGCTGCCCTGGCCTCGGCGGGGCGCCTGCTTGCTGGGGGGGACGGGTGGGGGGCGCACCGGGTGCCTGGGCAAGCAGCGGTGGGGGGCGCCAACCAGGGGCAGCCCCCCCCGAGGCCAGGGCAGCCGCGGCACGGAACGGACGGGCTGCCAATCATGCGTAAGTCCCGCCCAGCGTTCCCGTTCTTCATTACCAGATGACATCACTGACTGGAATCTGCCAATAATTACTTTTGGTGTGACTGAAAAAAATAAAATTAAATGTTTTGATGGCTAATGCTGACAGCTTCGGGAGAGCAGTCTGGAACAAGCTGCAGCACTGGAGGGGTGGGTTGGATGCAAAGCTTGTGTGTGTGTGTGTGTGTGTGTGTGTGTGTGTGTGTGTGTGTGTGT
>JAJKFI010000013.1:3125769-3161443 GCA_029204185.1 Lerista edwardsae | reverse complement strand
ATCCATCCATCCATCCATCCATCCATCCATCCATCCATCCATCCATCGATATCAATCAATCAATCAATCGGGGCTGGCCTTAAGCCAATGTGACCAGTGCTGTCACATTGGGCCCCGCATTTTGGGGGCCCCCACACCAGTGCAGAGAGCAGATCACCTGCTGCTGCAGACAGGATCACAAACGTGCCCCTGTGCAGGGGAGTCTCCAGATTCGCATATACTGCGCTGGGTATGGTGCAGGCCCACAGGCCTTGCCATTCCAGAGCAGTGTAGGATTGCGCTTGGGCAGCCCAATCCTAAGTAAGACCCATATAGTCAGGCTGACATAGTTAGGCCGACATAACAGGGCTGTATCCGAAAGCACATTGGGAGGCAGCAGCCGTGAAGTGCAGTCCAAGGGGAGGTTTTCCCCTTACACCTGCATAAATCCCAGTTATCCCAATGGGGCTGCTCGGATCTGCGCCTGCTGTTTTGCTGAATTGGGGCCGCCAAGGCTGGGAACGGGGTTTAGGATTTGGCACTACGGCCGTCCTGCATCACAACCCCATCTCCACCCACTGTGCCGCCCAGTTACACCCCTGGCACACCTCTGGAACACACTCAGCAAGGCCCAGCGTCAACCACGTGCCACCGGCGCTTGATGGGCACAAGCCTGGCACTGCTGGAGGTCACGGTGCCCAAGCGTTGGCGCTGCTGCTTGCGCCAGTCCAGCACCGTACCACTGATGCTGATGCACTTGACGGCACGTTTACAACAGCATTCGGCCGGCGCAAGAGCTTAGCACCGGCGCAACGGTGGTATAGGATTGCGCTCCAAGTCAGATTACATTCATTGAGGAAGCTCAATATCTAGCATAGCAGCTAGGTCTTAGAAATTTAGCAACTACCAAGTTAGACATGAGTCATTTGCAACTGATTAAAGATGATCGTTCCAGCATTTTGCTATCTTAGCTGTACTGTTTTGACATACTAGTTCAGAAGCTGTCAGTTTAATGATAGGAATGCTTGCTGATACAGGAAGCCAGTGGAAGCTGGAAAAAAAAGAGAGAATCCCAGGTCGTTAAAAATGGCATTTTTGGATAAACACAGTGCCAAATAACTGTTGCATCAGAATGTGTTTACACATTTTGGAATGAGTTCACACATGCATATTCATCAGTAGGTGATTGCCATGTCATGTGATGACTTCCTTGTGCAAAAAAGTTATGAGAGATCAAATCTCATAGACAGCATTTTCATACCATTACAGACGTGTATGTATTATATCCTGCTCTTCCTCTGAGCAGTTTCAGACAACAAGCTTGGGAGGGCAATCCTAACCTAGAGTTAGGCTGGCACAAGTTATGCCAGCAATGTTTAGCCAACACAAGGGACACTGTAAAGTATGTTTGGACCACTCTCGGAGTTAGAGAGTTCCACAGATGTGCGCCATCCTCCCTGACTCCGAGAGTGGTCCAAACACACTTTGGCCCTTGTGCAGACCAAACTTTGCTGGCCTAACTATGCCGGCCTCACTCCAGGTTAGGACTGTGCCCTGGGTCTCCCTTCACCTTCATTTGATGTTCCCCATAACCCAATGGTTCCCAAACTTTGCCAGCTGATGGTTCCCTTGAGCTACTCGGCCATTGGCTGCAGCTCCCCATTAGGGCTACAATCGTAAACATTGTATAGGGTGGCAGGTTTTTCCCAAGGATTCCGCAGCTCCTTGAGGAGCCATGGCTCACAGTTTGGGAACTGCCATAGCCCCATGAAATTGGCTGAGAGATGGAATGGTTCAACTGCAAGTTATCAAGTGATGACCATACATGTGGGAATCCATTCAGACCAGGAACGGACGTTCCCGAAAGAGGAGACTACAAAGGATTTGAACCAAGGTAAGTCAGCCCTGTCAATCAAAGTCTAATACTCTGTCCACTAGCCCATGTTGTGTGAACAGTTTTACTTGCACAGAGGCTGTGTTCAGATGAATAGTGGAGCAGCTTCCTTTGATTCTGTGGGCGCATCATAATTTGCGCTGGAGGAGGCAGTCTGGCATCCACTGGGCAAGGACACGTTCATGTTTCAACCCTGGGTAAGTGCCAGCCGCCCCAATGGGCTACTCAGATCTGCACCCAGCGGTGTCATCCTGGTGGAACGGCCCGGTACGCCGTTCTGCTTGTTCCACAGACAGGGGCGGGCCGCGCCATCTCTCCTGAGGACGGGCGTGCTGTTTCTGGGCCCGCCCTCCCTCCCTTGCGTCCGAATCACTCTGAAATGGAGCGATTCCAGGCGCAGGGAGGCGTGGCTGGCCTCCGCCATAGGGGCGGAGGGCTGCCAATCCTCCGGGCGTTCTGGTTCCTGGCGCGCCCGGATGACATCACTGTCTGCACCTGCTATTTAACAGGTGCAGATCCAAGTAGGCAGCGTGGCCCCAATTTCGCTGCATCCCGGCTCTACCCCCATCCCCGGGCCATGTGAAATCACAGTAATACATTGTATGGATCAGTACGACAAACCAGGCAGGCAGCAAAGGTTGGCATTATTGCACAGCTGCCTATGCCTGAGAGCATCTTTTTTGCACATAGTATTCATGGGATGATGACAAAGTGTCCAGAGAAAACCAAAGTGACAATCTTGACCAGCATCTGCCAAGACAAGACTTCATCATTGTCGCCTTTCTCACATCCCATCTGCCACAGTTGCCGCACCACAAACCATTGGGGGGGGGGAGGAGTCCTGGGCAGCTGTGCTGCTTCAACCTGACGACTTCACATTCCAATGCCTGCTTGACCCTCCCATCTCTTTTCAGAGGGGCCAGCAGTAGCGAGGCCAGGAAAACACAATGCGAGCACAATCCTAACCTGGAGTTAGGCCGGCACAGTTAGGCCATCGTTTGGCCGGCACAAGGGGCACCATAAAGCGCATTTGGACCATTCTCTAGAGTCAAGGGGGATGACACACGTCTGTGTGCTGCCCTCTCTGACTCCAAGAGTGGTCCAAACATACTTGATGGTGTCCCTTGTGCTGGCCAAACTTTGCTGGCCTATCTGTGCCAGCCTAACAGGTTAGGATTGCGCTCTGCTTTACTAGTGCTATAGAAAAATAAGCACCTTGCACACAGTGAAAAGCCAGCAACCATTAGGAACATTTTTCGTTCTTCAAGTAGTTTGTAACACCAAGCACATTTTCTCCCTGTCCCATTTACCAAGGCAATGAGAAATTATCGTTCCCATGGTGCTGTGGACACATTATTATACTGTGTAATTTCTCCTGGAGAAAAACCTAATTAACTGTGCATGTCTGTGCCCATCCTGCCAACTGATTTGTTTTATAATTTCTGAACAAGAGCAGAAATAAGCAGTGTGTTATCCGTTAGAAGTGTCCCACAATAATTAGTATATGCAAAGATCAAAGCAAGAAGCATAATCAGACTCTTCCTTGTTGCCACTGTCAATTACAGGGATGCTATCTACATGCCGTGTATCTTGTCTATAATTAATTGTCTTATTAAACCTGACAATCTCAGCTTTGCTCTTTTATGAAGGTCATTCACAAAAATGTTCCTTAATCCCCAAATTAATAGAGAACTTGTTTCAATCACTGGACATTTTCACCGGCAACGGAAAGATTGCAGTTTGTCGTTCTTGTGCCACCGCCGAAATGTCCCAAGGATCTGCATTTGCAAAGACCACTTTGGGTTTAACTGTGGGGGAGGCAGTTCAAAACTATTCCAATAAAAGGAGAGCACGTGATAGGCAATGAGCAGGGGAGGAAGGCAAACAGCCCACTCTCACTGTTCTTCCAGCAGACGCATATGGCCTTAGGAACTGGAATCAACATGCAGTCATCCAGGGGTGTAGCTAAAGAAGTGCAGGGGGCTGCAATTGCACCTGGCAACAAGCTTTAGGGGGGCAACAAGCTGAGCTTAACACTAGTGGCCAAAATTGTGAAAAACTTGCTATGTATTAATAATACCATCATGTTATATATCATTGGAAAGGTAATTAAATGCAGAATGCAAAGAAACAAACCAAAGTGTGATATCTTTACTCTGTCAAACCTTATGGCCAAAAAACCCAAGAAAATGAAAATACAACTGTCATGTCACTTCCTGTTGTGACATCACTTCTGGGGCATCCTTTTGCCCTTGCACCGGGCTACACATGCATTAGCTATGCCAGTGCAGTTACCATGATGATTAGCCATTTCCCCTGCTATCCAAATCTACCCCCACCACGCCGCCGATGCAGTCAAAGCCCGTGCTGTATCTGTGACAGGGGACAGTTAGAAAGGTCTTCTTGGGTTAAGTGAACTATCCTGCAGAAAGCCTCCACCCCTGCCGTGGGTCTCCTTGGCTCTGTGCCTCCTTTTTAGCAGGCACAGATGCAAGACGTAACCGGGGCCATAAGGGAAATGGGTGGGGGTTATCAGTGCACACAACTGCCACCATTACCACACTGGTCCACTTCCCTTCTTGCCCTTGAACAATCCAAGGCAACCCCTGTTCTTCCCCACCCCACCTCTGCTGCTGTCACACTCTGGCCACAATCCTAACGCCCACTAGCTGGAAGGTGTGTCACCCCAGGGCACACCTTCCGGGGCCGCTCCCTTACCCCTTTGAACACGACCGGAGCTTTGCTGAGGGTGTTCTGAGGACTGAGGAAATGGCTTGTGGCCTCCCGGCCCTTAGGAAAGTCAAAACCGGACACTTTCAGTTTTTGGCCAAAGTGGTGATTTTCAGCCTTCCAGAGGTGCACGACCTTCCCTCCCCCAAGGAGGCCTTCTACTGCCTCCAAAAGGCCATTTTGGAGGCCATTTTGGAGCAGAGCTCTGGTTGTGTTCAGAGGGGGGCAGCTGTGAGCAAGGGGGCAGGCCCAGTGGTGGTATCTAAAGCGGGAGGAACCGGAATGCTGGGCGGGACGTACGGCTGATTGGCAGCCCGTCCGTTCTGTTCCGCCGCCTGCCCGCCCGCCACACAGGCTGCCGCTGGTTTGCGCGCCCCGCCGCTGCTCGCACAGGCACCCAGCACGCCCCCCCACCTGTCCCCCCCCCCGGCGAGCAGGTGCCCCCACCGGGGCCAGGGCAGCCTGTGCGGCGGGCAGGCAGGCGGCGGAACCGAACGGACGGGCAGCAAATCACACATAAGTCCCGCCCAGCATACCGGGTCCTCCCGCTTTAGATACCACCACTAGGCAGGCCACAGCGGGCTACCCAGCATCCTGTGACCCTCCTTCAGCTACTCCACACCTTGTTTTATTTTTTAAGACTATGTTCTGTTCTTACCTACCCAAGTCACCTTCTTCCTGAACAGAAAAACCGCAAATGTTGTGGGGATGATGCTCCAATCATTTGGCTTGTTTTGATCTGATTATTTTGCTTGTTATTATCTAATCTCTATATTTTACTAGATTATCTAGTAAAATTATCTTACTTCAATATTCTTTTTGAATTGTAGTTGTTGTTGTTGTTCAGTCGCTAAGTCGTGTCCGACTCTTCGCGACCCCATGGACCACAGCACGCCAGGCCTCCCTGTCCTCCACTAGCTTCCGGAGTTCACCCAATTTCATGTTCATCGCTTCGGTGACACTATCTAACCATCTCATCCTCTGCCGCCCCCTTCTCCTTTTGCCTTCAATCTTTCCCAGCATGAGGGTCTTTTCTAAAGAGTCCTCTCTTCTCATCAGGTGGCCAAAGTATTGGAGCTTCAGCTTCAGGATTTGTCCTTCCAGGGAGCAATCAGGCTTGACTTCCTGTAGGATGGACCGATTGGACCTCTTTGCAGTCCAGGGGACTCTCAAGAGTCTTCTCCAGCACCATAATTCGAAAGCATCTATTCTTCGGCGCTCTGCCTTTCTTATGGTCCAGCTCTCACAGCCATACATAGCTACTGGGAAAACCATAGCTTTGACTATGCGAACCTTTGTTGGCAGGGTGATGTCTCGGCTTTTGATTAAGTTGTCTAAGTTCGCCATAGCTTTCCTCCCAAGAAGTAAACGTCTTTTAATTTCATGGCTGCAGTCACCATCTGCGGTGATCTTGGAGCCCAGGAAGATAAAGTCTGTCACTGCTTCCATTTCTTCCCCTTCTATTTGCCAGGAAGTGATGGGAGCGGTGGCCATGATCTTAGTTTTTTTAATGTTGAGCTTCAAGCCAATTTTGGCACTTTCCTCTTTCACCCTCATCAGCAGGTTCTTTAAGTCTTCCTCACTTTCTGCCATTAGAGTGGTGTCGTCTGCATATCTGAGGTTGTTGATATTTCTCCCAGCAATCTTGATTCCAGCTTGTGAATCATCCAGCCCTGCCTTCCTCATGATGTACTCTGCATATAAGTTAAATAAGCAGGGTGACAGGATACAGCCTTGTCGTACTCCTTTCCCAATTTGAAACCAGTCGGTTGTTCCATGTCCAGTTCTAACTGTTGCTTCCTGGCCCACGTACAGGTTTCTCAGAAGACAGATAAGGTGGTCTGGTACTCCCATCTCTTCAAGAACTTGCCACAGTTTGTTGTGATCCACACAATCAAAGGCTTTAGCATAGTCAATGAAGCAGAGGTAGATGTTTTTCTGGAACTCTCTGGCTTTCTCCATGATCCATCGAATGTTGGCAATTTGATCTCTAGTTCCTCTGCCTCTTCGGAAACCAGCTTGTACATCTGGTAGTTCTAGATTCACATACTGCTGAAGCCTAGCTTGTAGGATTTTGAGCATCACCTTGCTAGCATGTGAAATGAGTGCAATGGTGCGGTAGTTTGAACAATCTTTGGCATTGCCCTTCTTTGGGATTGGAATGTAAACTGATCTTTTCCAGTCTTGTGGCCACTGCTGGGTTTTCCAAATTTGCTGGCATATGGAGTGCAGCACTTTGACAGCATCATCTTTTAAGATTTTCAGTAATTCCACTGGAATGCTGTCACCTCCACTAGCTTTGTTGTTAGTGAGGCTTTCTAAAGCCCACTTGACTTCACACTCCAGGATGTCAGGTTCAAGCTCAGTGACCGCACCATTGTGGTTATCAGGAACATTGAGATCGGCCGTATAGAGTTCCTCTGTGTATTCTTGCCACCTCTTCTTAATCTCATCTGCTTCTGTTAGGTCCTTGCCGTTTTTGTCCTTTATTGTGCCTACCTTAGCATGAAATTGTCCTTTGACATCTCCAATTTTCTTGAAAAGATCTCTAGTCTTTCCCATTCTATTGTTTTCCTCTATTTCTTTGCATTGCTCATTGAGGAAGGCCTTCCTATCTCTCCTTGCTGTTCTCTGGAAATCTGCATTCAGTTGGGTATATCTTTCCCTTTCTCCCTTGCTTTTGGCTTCCCTTCTTTCCTCAGCTATTTTTAAAGCCTCTTCAGATAGCCACTTTGCCTTCTTGCATTTCTTTCTCTTTGGGATGGTTTTAGTTGCTGCTTCCTGTACAATGTTACAGACCTCCGTCCAAAGTTCTTCAGGCACTCTGTCTACCAAATCTAAGCCTCTAAATCTGTTTGTCACCTCCACTGTATATTTGTTTGGGATCTGATTTAGGTCATACATGGAGGGCCTAGTGCTTTTCCCTACTTTTTTAAGTTTAAGCCTGAATTTTGCAATAAGAAGCTCATGATCTGAGCCACAGTCAGCTCCAGGTCTTGTTTTTACTGCCTGTATAGAGCTTCTCCACCTTTGGCTGTAAGGAATGTAATCAATCTGATTTCGATGTAGATCATCTGGTGAAGTCCATGTGTACAGTCGCCGTTTGTGTTGCTGGAAAAGGGTGTTTGCTATGACTAATGTGTTCTCCTGACAAAACTCTATCAGTCTTTGCCCTGCTTCATTCTGTACTCCAAGACCAAACTTGCCTGTTACTCCTATTACCTCTTGACTGCCTACTTTAGCATTCCAATCCCCTATGATGAGAAGGACATCTTTTTTGGGTGTTAATTCTAGAAGCTGTTCTAGGTCTTCATAGAAACGGTCAACTTCTTCCTCTTCAGCACCAGTGGTTGGGGCGTAGACTTGGATTACTGTGATGTTGAAAGGTTTGCCTTGGATCCGAATGGAAATCATTCTATCACTTTTGAGATTATACCCCAGTACTGCTGTTCTCACTCTCTTGTTCACTATGAAGGCTACTCCATTTCTTCTAAGGGATTCCTGCCCACAGTAGCAGATATAATGGTCATCTGAATTAAATTCTCCCATTCCTGTCCATTTTAGTTCACTAACTCCCATGATGTCGATGTTCAGCCTTGACATCTCACGTTTGACTACATCTAACTTACCTTGATTCATAGATCTGACGTTCCAGGTTCCTATGCAGTATTGCTCTTTGCAGCATCGCACTTTCCTTTCACTTCCAGACACATCCACAGCTGAGCTTCCTTCCGGTTTTGGCCCAGCTACTTCACTCTTTCTGGAGCTACTAGTACTCGTGTTCTGCTCTTCCCCAGTAGCATAATGGACACCTTCCGACCTGAGGGTCTCATCTTCCAGTGTCATATCGTTTAGCCTTTTAGTTTTGTAATCCATGAGGTTTTCTTGGCAAGAGTACTGGAGTGGGTTGCCATTTCCTTCTCCAGCGGATCACGTTTAGTCAGAACTCTCTACTATGACCTGTCCATCTTGGGTAACCCTACATGGCATAGCTCACAGCTTCATTGAGCTACTCAAGCCCCTTCGCCACGACAAGGCAGTGATCCATGAAAGGGCGAATTGTAGTAATCAGAAGTAAAATCCAACTTCCTTCTATTTTAATCAGCCAGACCTGAAACCTGATCTCATGTATTTGGAAATAATGGGGATTACTGCCAAGCAAGCATCTACACTGCAAGATTGGGACTATATAGCTGCTTAACTTTGGCTGGGTGGTGCCCGTGTTTTGTTTTCTTTAGCTGAAAATCACCAAATTCTAGGGAAATTACCCAAGAGGCTATTTCTAAAACAGTGCACAGAGCTGGAATAAGTTCCTGACAAAATATACATAGCATGGAACAATTATATACACATTCAGCACTCTAGAAAATGGCATGTGCTTAATTTCACCACTCGCACACTTCCTCGTAAATGCTTTAAATACACTCATTAAACCATTTGCAGTCAAACATGTGCCCATTAATATACATCCAGAGCTGCCGCAGCATAGCTTTCCAATTATAACTGTTTAAGAAACCATTCCTAATGCAATTTAGGAGCGTGGGTACAAGAAGCCACGGGGAAAGGGTGCAAAACCCACACTAAAGCGTGCAAAACTTTGTAGTATAGCCATTTGGCTTATAAGCTGACAATCAGCACTGCCCAGCTACAGACTACTAGGTCAGACCCAGCTGTACAACCATCAGCTCTCTGCTCCACGAGAAAGATCTCAACACCCAGATGGATTTTCTGATTTGTTCAAAAATAATAGCTCACAGGCTCCCCATTCAGTTTCCATCATTGGGCCCTCCCACCTGGCCCATTTTGTCACCAAATGGCCCAAAATGGGCCCCCTGGAAGCAATACCACAACAATGTCACCACCATCTCCAGGTGCCTCACTTTGAATGCAGCATCCCAAGCGCTCTTCTCGCCATGGCTGATTGGGGGGCTGTGGGGAGGGTGGGGAGCCCATAGGAATGGCCAGTGGTGTCATCCAAATGATTTAGGAACAGGTACTCACTTTTATTTGGCACTTGTCGGGGTCCGCCCACCAGAAAGGATGTCATAAGCCGGAAGTGATGTCGTGGCAGGAAGTGATGTCATTATGCCGCCGCCACCACGCTGCCTGCCTCCTCACAGAAAGTGCAGGCAACGGCTGCGGGCATGCAGTACGCATGCGTAGCTGCTGAGCCAACCAGCCGACGGGGCCAGCTTCGAGTGGGCGGGGCCAGCTCAACTTCTAGGAACCGGTAGGCACGTAGTGGTGCGTAGTGGGTGCATGACATCACTGGGAATGGCCCACATTGGGCCTGGCCACTCCTGAGGCTGTCCTTGTTGTGGAGCACATGTGTTACATACAGCAGATCTCAGCCATTCAGTACTTAGCATCTTCAGGGATAATTGGGAAAGGCCAGAGCCTGAGAGCGCAATCCTAACCTGGAGTTAGGCCGGCACACAAGGGCCACCGTATAGTATGCTTGGACCACTCTTGGAGTCAGAGAGGTGAGCACACAGACGTGTGCCATTCTCCCTGACTCAGATGCACTTTACGGTGGCCCTTGTGCCTGCCAAACATTGTCGGCCTAACTCCAGGTTAGGATTGTGCCCTGAAACCCTGCAGAGGCACCCCCAGCAGGCACAGACAATCCCAAGCCAGACAGATCAGTGGTTTGACTCAGTCTTAGGCCAGTTTAAATGCTGGCTCGCCAGGATTTATGCCTCCCAGCAGCTGCCCAGCACACCACACAGTCAACCAGCTTTGAAACAGAAGAAAAATTCAAACGCCGTTTGTTGCAAAATGAGCTCGGGCTCTGCTATTCCAAGAAGCAAGTTTCAAAGTCCTTCAAGCCCACGCCTGAGATAGCGCTAGTTCTGGATGGTGTCCATCATCACTTCCTGTTCTCCATCTCTTTTGTGGACTCGCATATAAGCGACATCCTGATCTGCAACACCAGATTTTGAAATCTGAGTCCAACCGCTTTGCCTCCTGCTTGAAATTCTGTTCCATATCTCACTTCCTAATAAGATTACAGTCTCCAGTAGCACATGGGAACCTTCATACTGCTGCATTTCCAATTAAAATATGAAACTTCCCTGTGTCTTATATTCAACATGGCAATTTTTTTTTACCCAAACAGATCCCTTTCAATGTACTTGTTATCTGTTTTCCGGTTGCCATTTTTTGCTTCCAGGAAACCTGTATTACCCACTATTAATATTGTAGCTCCAAATGTCAAAATGCAGTCTGATGGATATGAATGAAGCTTCAAGCCTCACTTCCATCGACCATCTGTCTAGCTGTTATGTGACAAAAACGCAAACCATGTGGCTGGTGCATGCTGAAAGGAGAGGAAAATTATCTTACAAACATTGAACCGACTCTGCTTCTGTGGCACGTGATGTAGTTTTGCTGTGACACAATACTCTGGTAAGAGCAAAAAACAAAAACAAAAACAACCCACCAGATAAATTGTCGGAAAATATGGGATTTCTGGAAGAAGCAGATGTCCATGCTTGGAATAAGCCAGTCTTATCTTCCTGTTGTTCCTAAACGGGTCAATTTCTCTACAACTGAAAGCATTCATTACTCAAAACTGTGCATAAGTTTCTTTACATATTTTCATGCCCTCCTTTAGCTAGCAGTTCAGCTCTGGTCCTGATAGCCAGAGACCACTTTGCAGCCAGAGACCACAATGCAGCGATCGCAACCCAATCCTAGCCAACTTTCTGGCACCAATGCAGCCATACTAATGCAGCGCACAGTGCACCGCATTCTGTTGTGGAAGGACAGTCTCCTCAAAGTAAAGAAATGTATGTAACCTTGGGGCTGCATTGTGGTTGCACTGGCACTGGAAAATTGGTTAGGATTTGGCTGTGTGTGTGTGTGTGTGTGTATGTGCGTGCGTGCGTGCGTGCGTGCGTGCGTGCGTGCGTGCATGCGTCCATCATGGCAAGAGTCACAATTTCTGGAGTTTCTCCCTAACACACGTGTTTTACATGTAAGATCAGTAACAGGATTTAGAGTTGGTGAAACCCAAAGCTATACTTTTACTTACTTGCTTGCTTGCTTGCTTGAAGAATTTATATCCCGCATTTCCCATGCCAAAGCAAATGCCCAAGGCAGCTTACATAAGCAGGCTAGTCTAAATCACCATTTTTCAACTGCATTTTTATAAATATTCTGTTATTCACCGAACCCTCAGTCCCAGATATAGCCTTCACAGTGTGGTTCTTTGTGTGCCATCAAGCTTCCGCAGGCAATCGTAAGTCAAGCCTGGACAGGTCCTCAAGGTCCTACTTGGTTCTTTTGCTGGCTGGCAAAAGCCTGGCAGCCCCTTGTTTAAAAAATTGCACCAGAATTTGCTGCACAAGCTGTTTAAAAGAGTGTGTGTGTGCGCATGCGCGCATGCGCGCGCGCGCATGTATTCAAAACACAGAAAATTTGAAAGGCCCTCTTCCAAAAAAGAATAGCTTGTTTAGCTCATGCCTAAAGCCAGCACTGGGTCAGATGGGAGCACCAGTAAAAGACTCCAGGAACCTGTCACATAACAGCGATAGGTAATTTAATTATCGGTTTTCCTCCCTCTCTGCATATCAGCAATTTTCAACCACTGTGCCAAGGCACATTGGTGTGCTGCAAATGGTCCACAAGTGTGCTGCAGGAGTTTGAGGGCGGGTCATTCATTAGTAGGGCTATGGGGGGGATATGAGCGCCCCCCCCCCCAATGGCAGCACAGTATGCCTTGTCAATTGTCAAACACTGATGGTGTACCTTGACAATTTTAGCACCTTGTCAGTGTGCCATGAGATGAAAAAGGTTAAAAATCACTCACAGCCCAATCCTAAGCTGCACATCCAACGCAGCTCGGGAGGCACCAGGAGCCTCCCTGGCGCAAGGGCACATTTGTGGCCTTTAGGTTTGTGGCTGTTGGTTTCTCGGATCTGTGCACACAAAAGTTGAGTCAGCACCATGTAGGGCCCGGGACTGTGCCCCCCCCCAGTGTATTTTGATATGGGGCAAGGGCATCACCATACATGGAAACACATATATTACATAAGCATTTGTGCGCACCAGATCATTTTCTTCCAAGTTTCTCTTTCCCAGCAGTCATAACATTTGAAAGTGGTTCCCAGGAATATTTGGAATGTGCTCTGAGGTAGAAAAAGACTTGCAACACTTTCCTCTCCCCAGAACAATTTCTATGTACAAGCATTATGTGTGCAGTTCCATGTTCCTTGTTTGGTTCCCTGTCAGACTTAACAAGACTCTGCATAGTCAAAAACTTTCCAGTTTACCCAGCATTATAAACAGTAGCCCTTTCCTCAGAAATATGGAAACTTCTTCCATATAAGAAAAATGGAGTGGCTATATTGCAGTTGCTAAATAGACAGGATGTGATTGTTATCCAGCGTACTACATGCAAAGTGTGGCAGGATATGTTTTTTAATACAGCGGTTGTCGTCCGTTTTACCACCAGGACCTACTTTTTAGAATAGAACTTGTGTTGGGACTCATGTAATTAACCTGGAAGTGATGTCATGGTCAGAAGTGACATCATCAAGCAGGAAGTGCTGTCATTGTGATGTAATCAAATGACATTCCTGGAATGCAAACTGGCATTCTTGGACTGCAGCAATTGCACAACCATGAAACATCCCTGACAGAAAGCAAGATTAGGATGAAATATTATGCAAAAGCACTGAACTAAAAACAATTTAAAAAAAACAAACCTCACTTGAAACTTCAAACTGAACACATTCAAAATAAAAGGAACATAGAAAGAGTAAGGTCTGCAGTTTCCAAGATGCTGTTTCCAGATTTCTGCAACCCACCTGACATCAACAGTTTGAGAAACATTGTTTTAATAGATGACCTTTAGGGTAGTGGTATTCAAACTTTTTAGACCGGGACCCACTTTTTAAAATGGCACACATGTTGGCCTCACCAGATGTGATCTCATTAACCTGGAAGTGATGTTGCAGGAAGTAACATCATCAAGCAGGAAGTGTTGTCATTGTAACATAATAAAAAGACAATCTTGAAATGTAAATTGACATTCTTGGATTGCAGCAATTGTACAACCTGAAACATCCCCGACAGAAAGCAAGATTAGGACAAAATATGGTGTAAAAGCACTGAACAAAAAACAATTTTAAAAAACCCTCACATGAAAATCCAAACTTTAACACTCACAAAAGGAGTAAAGCAAGAATAAGGTCTGCAACTTCCAAGATGGCTGCTCCCAACTTTCCATGACCCACCTGACATCAAGTCGCAACCCACCAAGTGGGTCCCAACCCACCGTTTGAATAGCACTGCTTTAGGGAAATAAATTTGCATATCCTCAAGAATAATCTACAACAATAAGCTATATTTTTTTCCACATGGCAGTAGACTTGCAACCCAGACCAGGTTCCTCAGGATTTCTGGACTATAATAAAGTGTCTTCTCCAAAGCTATGACCCTGAAAATGGATTGTATCCTGACCTTCTTGGCAGGAGGAAGATAGTGAAAGCAAATTTCCCTGCTACCACCATCCCAGAGTGTCCACCTGCAAACCCAGTCCTCTCATCCCATTTCACTCCTAAGGGTCCCCCCCCCTCCGCCTAGGACTGAGAAGTGGCTTTTTGGAGGATAAATTGGGAAGAAGAGGATGGGGAAGTGTAAACTTCCTTCTTCCACCTGCTGTGATTACATTTTAGCTCAGCACTGCCCTCCAGATATCCTCTTCTTCTCTATCCCCCTCTTCCTTTTCCAGTCCAGGGAATGGAAGGGCAGGGGAGGCAAACAGATGGACAGAGATGGACACCGTCCCCCACCAATCTGCTGCCTGAGGCAACTGCTTCAGTTGGCCTCATAAATGGGCCGGCCCCCAAAGCCAGGGGCCTTCACTTTTCTAAATGGATCAAAGCTGAGAACAGAGCAAACACAGTGTACCGTTCTGCAGGGAAGCAGCTCGCATATTCAGCTTGCCAAAGCTCCGCCACAGATGCGAGCGTATGAATTGCAGACCGAAGACAGCAATGAAAAATTGGCTCATTTCAGATCGGAATGGTTATAAACGTGGATAAATCTCCATCCCATTAGCTCTAGCATTGCTCCATGCACTCCTTCCAGTAATTCAATAACACACAATTATGGGTATGAAAGACCACAGGGGGGAAAAAAATGGAAGTAAACAAGCAGTAAGCACATAAGGTCACAGCAAATTTCATGATTCTGGAAAGTAGAAAATGTTGACCTCCGTCCTGATTAGGCTGTTTGGCAACAACCTTTCCACCCTGTTGAGTGTTATTGGAATTTCAAGGAGGACGCTGCAGGAAGGCTGTTCTCTAAACACACTTACCTGGGAGTAAGCTGCCTCAAAGACAGTGGAACCTACTTCTGTAAGTGCAGGAGATGGTGCCAGCACTGGAGACCCTGGAACAAAGCCCACACGACGCTCTTCCACTCCTTCCCTGGCAGCACATTAGACACGACGGCTGTCAGTCGTGCTCAGAATTCCAGAGCCAGTCTGGCCAGGTGGTTCCTCAGCCATCGCCTACCCTGGGTGACCCCTAATGCAGCTCCCCACAGTGTGTTCAGAATATGCCAGGCTGCTTCAATACATTAAAGCAGCTAACTGAAGAAAACCATTTTCTATGGTGCTTTAAAAGACAATTGGACAAACTCACAGAGGGGAGGTCTAGCAATGGCTACTAATGATAGATAGGTGCTATCTCTAGGTTCAACAACAGCCTGTGAATCAGGGGTGATCTTCGGGGGGGGGGTCAGTGCCAGGGGCATACCTCCAGGGGTGCGCTCCCCACCTGCAGGTGCCCCTGCACCCCCCCCCCAGTGGCCTTGCATGGCTAAGAAGGGGCGGGTGGCGCTTAATAGTCACATCACTCTGGGAAGGTGTGTGGAAGCCACTTTCCAGAGCAACATGGCTACCAAGCACCACTTGCCCCTTCTCGGCCGCACAAGGCCACTGGGGGGGGGGGCGGGGGACTACCAAATGCCACCCCTCCCCTTCTTGGAGATTAGAGGTAGCCACAGAAGCCACTTTCTGGAGCAGCTTCACTCCCCTACTCAGGTGGTGGAGCAGGGGTGCCGGCCAGCATTGCCACTTTCCCCCAGCCCGGCACTGGGGGCATTTGCATCCCTTCCACCCCCCCAAGTCTGCCACTGCTGTGAATACCACTAGCAGGGGAGCAATGGGAGGGAAGAAGAATGGTTCACTTCTCTCCCCCACACACCCATTTCAAGTAAAGAATAAAGTCACTTTTTATGTGGACGGGGCAAATGTGGATGGGGGAAACATTTGGCCCTTCGTGCCCAGCTTGCCCTCCTCAGCATAACCCATAAAATGTTGAAATTTGCTCCTGCTGGATAATTCCAACAAGGGCACAATCCTAACCTGGAGTTAGGCCGGCACAGTTAGACCAGCAAAGTTTGGCTGGCACAAGGGACATCGTAAAGTATGTTTGGACCACTCTCAGAGTCAGAGAGGCCTGCAGACAGACGTGCACCATTCTCCCTGACTCCGAGAGGGGTCCAAATGCACTTTACGGTGGCCCCTGTGCCAGCCAAACTTTGCTGGCCTAACTGCACCAGTCTAACTCCAGGTTAGGATTGCGTCCTTAGGCTGATTAACCTTATATGACCAGTTTTGCACCCCTCTGAATTCTGGATAAAGGAGTAATAGTTGACATCTTCATTGTCACCTTAAGAGGATATGGAAAATGTTGGAAGCATTAACTGCGTCTTTTACAGGAAGTGTGACATTTATAGAGCACCAGAATCTTTGCTTGTTAAAAACAAAAATCTCCTCTTGCCCCTGGTGTTCTTGCCTCACATTAAGCCATAATCTTCTGTTTGCAACATCACAGCCATCTCCCCGGCAACAAATTGTATTGCCACTACTAGCAGCTGTACAAGGCCTTTGCAACAATGCAGAGAACTTTGCACAATGATTACCATTTTCAACATGCTTTCGAACAGAGTCATGCCAACAGCTGTCACAAAGTCCCATCATCAGATCCAAATACATTAACAGTCAGCCTGGCAAATGTTCATCCGATTAAAGTTTCTGGGGGGAAAGGGGATAAAGGAGGTTCGGCGCTGATTGGCCTAGTAACCCCATGAGTTATTGCCATTATACCAGCACAGCTATACATTGGATTACATCTTCATCTTATATTTTAAAGGATCCAGGGGGCTTGCTTGTTTTACATTTTTAACTGTTTTAATATTGTTTTTAGCATTGTTTTAATTGTTATATTTGTGTTTTTTAAAGTGATGATGTAAGCCGCCTTGGGTGCCCATGGGGCAGAAAGGCGGGATAAAAATTAAATAAATACATAAATAAATCTATATATATAAAAACGGACGTGGGTGTGTGGGTATGCGCATGAGTGTGTTTGTGTGTATGTATGTTCTGCATAGGCTCCTCAACGCCTTGACCGATCATCACCAAACCCGGCACGCACGTACCTTAAGGCCTGGCGCCAAACACTGCGGGGGTCAGACCCCCCTACAGCCCCCGGTTTTTTGGGGAGGGGGGCTAGAACGTCCAGACCAAGGGGATTGCATTGGACTAGAGGTCTGCTGCCACCCTGTGGTCACACACGATTCTGCAGGTTATGTGGTAGGCTTGCAGTAGCTGAGCTGATACACAGGCAGTGCTCAAAACCGAAAGTGAAACATCTTCCCAGTCCCTGAGTTGCCCAGGAGAAAGAGCAGGTTCCACACAGTTCCAGCACCCAGTCGGATCTGAGATGGACATATTTACACAGAGCTCACTGGCCAGCTGCTCCCGTTTCTCATACTTCACTGCTAGCCCACCAGATTACCTGCAGACATTGTTCAGTAAGTGTGACAGTTCCAGTTCGCTCTCTGGGTTGATTGTCTACCTGCTTCCTACTTACTTTCACAGTGATAGTGTGCATTTCGGGTTCAGGCTCATCAATACGTTCTTATTTCACTGAGGAGTGGTATTTCTCCACCTGGATCTGACCACTTCATACTGTTTAGGGGGATTGGCATATTTCCATCTACGGTCCTCCATCACTCTGGGACGCCTGGGACGCTGTGCACCACACGTGCTACACATATTCCTGACGATCTGGACAGAAATACTGGGGGGGGCCCTAATTCATTCCTTCTCCTACTAGAACCTCAGGATACTTTGTCGGGTCACAAACAGCTAGTAAATAAATAAATAAATAATGCTGGTATGGGGATAGGCACCTAGTACCAGTGATAGAATACCCATTGTTATTACTGTGTCTGTCTCCATCCAGCTCTACAAATCACACCTCTAGACTGAGCCAGCTGTCTTGCTTAAGGTGGAAAGACATTGTAGGGACTATTTAAAGCCAGGTTTTCAACTAGCATTTTCCTCTCTGGAAATCCATAAGAACACAAGAAGATTCCTACTAGTCCATCTAGTCCAGCTTCCTGTATTCTCACTGTGGCCCACCAGATGCCCCATGGAGCACATGAGACAACAAGATGCCTGCATCCTGTTGCCACTCCCTTGCACCTGCCATTCTGAAGTAGCCTATTTCTGACATAAGGAGGCTGCACCACCCATCATGGCCTATTCTCACAATGGAGTTTTCCTCCAGAAATCTGCCCAATCCCCTTTTAAAGGCACCTAGGCCAGATGTCATCACCACCTCCTGTGACAGGGAGTTCCGTAGATTAATTACCCACTGGGTAAAAAAAGTATTTCCTTTTTTATGTTCTCACTCTCCCAACACCCAATTTTACTGGATGTTCCCTAGTTCCGGTGCATCCCTCTATCCACTATATCCATCTCATGCATAATTTTGTACGTCTCAATCATGTCCCTCCTCTGGATTAATGTTTATCCATAGTACTGATGCGAGATTTGTATGCAGAAATTAATAAATCTCACATCACTACTATTGATAAGGACCTAGTGGGTGAAATGATAGGGGTAATTCTGTTGTATGTTGGTTTTCACTCGCAGGTAGAAATTGGTAGGAAACTTCTGAGTTCACAGCACACTTGTCCTTCCTCTCTTTTAATTTCTGCTGTTCAGACATACTCTCTCCCATTAAACTAAAAAAACCTAACACCCCTCCCTCAAAGCATCTACTTCTGCAATTGCCTGGGTGCTGCCATTAAAAGCAGGGATTGTTACTGCCCTCTGCTGGAGTGTTTTGTCCGGTTTCACTGCAGTGGTGATTCTGTCACAGCACAGCAAGGGACAGGCAAACTCAAGACATAAAAATTGCTTCTTCGCATGCATCTTCTGGCAAGGGCCTGGGAACTGGAGCTCGCTAGAAACCAGTATCGTCATTAGCAATTTTTTTTTAACCCACATTATTTCAAGAGTAGAAATGGGTCTGAGCTGTCAGTGATTGACCAGGTCTTGGTGATGGATTTTTAACCAAACATGCAGCAGCTGGGGAAAGTGCTAATTCCTAACTTGGAATTAGGCCAGCACAGTTCGGCCAGCAAAGTTTGGCTGGCGCAAGGGACACCGTAAAGTATGTTTGGATTATTCTCGAAGTCAGAGATGCCAGCACAGAGACATGCGCCATCCTTCCTGACTCCCAGAGTAGTCCAAACACACTTTATGGTGGCCCTTGTGCCGGCCAAACTTTGCTGGCGTCACTTCAGGTTAGGATTGCGCCCTAGGGCTCATTGGAAGGTGATGGGAAAAAAGGACTGTCAATATTGTAATGCCCTTAAGCAAATCTGCGGAGCCCCTATGCTTGGAATTGCATGTACAGTTCTACTCGCCACATCCCAAAAATGATGGTGTAGACCCAGAAAAGATGCAAAAAGAGAGTCATCCCAAATGGACTCATTTTCCTTGCAAAGAAAGGTTGCCAAGCATGGGGCTTTTGGTTTAGAAAAAGGGACCGCATCACTGGCTTCAAAGGGGAATTAGACCAATTCATGCAAGATATTCAGCATGGTGGCTATGTGGAACCTCCAGATTTAGAGGCAGTATACCTGCACACCAGTTGTTGGGAGGGCAACAGCAGAGAAGAGGATCAACTTCATGCCCGGTCTGTGTGCTTCCCAGAGGCATCTGACTGTCCAAAGTTAGAAATCACATGCTGGGCTTAATGGATATTTGCCAGCAGAGCTCCTCTGCCTTCTACCCTACAGAGAATTGCTAGATTAAATGATGTAAATTATTCAGAATAACCAAGCCAAGGCTGAAATTCTTTTATAAATGTTTATATTCATTTTCTTTTTAAAAAAAAAAACATACACAAATACAGTATTTCCAGTGTGACAGAGCAAAAAATTATTCCAATATGTCCAGATCCAAATTAAATGCAGAATAAGTTGACATGTCACAATTACAGAGGAGACTATTTCTGCTGAAGACAGATATTCTAATCATGCTTACATAAGAGTGAATCCTACAGAGTTCAGTGGGATTTGCTTCTGGATAAACATGTATTAGATCAGATAGCAAGTGGGGGCACAACTACATGGGACACAGGAGACCTGTGATTAGGATCTCTTACTACTTTTTTTAAGTTTATTCAAGTTGCAGAGGATGCTGTTAACCCTTTCCTCCCACACCATGTCCCCCATTAAAATCCCCACCCCAAAGTTGTTATTTGCCTCTCCAAGAGAAAATTTAGAGGCACTCATGATATCTGCAAGTTTTCCCCCGCAGGGCAAAGTTTTGGTGGATAAGGGTGGTTTTAATTGGGGAGAACCCTCCGGAAACATGTTCCCGATCCAAAAGGCACTTGACTATCTACAGAGCTGGCCTGCTTCCCAGCCCCTTTCTCCACAGGACCTTGATCCAAGGAAGGCAGGGCATGAAATCACAGTGTTCTGAGGACCCTGCCACTAATCTGGCTCCTTCCCCGACAGCTCCTTAAAGTACCGGAAACGTAGAACATGCTGGCACCATTTCCTGTGCACTCTGAATTTCCTGTTGTTTAAAAAGCCTGGTGGAGGAAGGCAATTTGACATGGTGGCTACATGGAATATCCAGGTTTAGAGGCAGTATACCCTGAATATCACTTGTTAGGAGGGCAACAGCATGGGAGGGATATCAACTCCATGCCCTTTCTTCTGGAACCTTTTTAGAATGGCACTCATGTCAGGACCCACCGGAAGTGGTATCATTAACCTGGAAGTGCCACATAACCAGAAATGGCATCCTCAAGCAGGACGTGCTGTCATTGCGATGTAATCAAGTGACACTCCTAGAATGCAAACTGGCATTCTTGGACTGAAGCAATAGCACAACCAAGAAACATCCCCTAACAGAAAGCAAGGATAGGACAAAATATGATGCAAAAGCACTGAACTAACACAAAATTTTTTAAAAAAACCCTCACTTGAAAATTCAAACTTTAACACTCACAAAAGGAGTAAAGCAAGAATAAGGTCTGCAGCTTCCAAGATGGCTGCTCCCAACTTTTTGCAACCCACCTGACATCAGGTCGTGACCCATCGAGTGGGTCATGACCCACAGTTTGAGGAACACTGGTGTAAAGAATGCAGATAAGCAGATCGGATTGACGTTATATAATTCTCCTTCTGCCAGTTTAAGAGAAAGGGAGGAGTTACTCAAGGAAGTGAAGAAGGATCCCAATGACAGGGCTTCAACCATCCTTCTGGCTTTAAAGGGATGCCCCCCACCTTTGCAAAATAGAAACTTTTTTTTTTAAATGAACACTGAGGTCAGTGCCTAATGCCACCTTTGGCATTTTCCCCTCTGCTTCCATGGCATTCATACCACCCTCACCATTCCTCCGCAATGTGGTTTGTCAGCAGGCTTCTTACCCTTGCTATTCAAGGTCTCCCAGGAAGAGGCCCCTCTGAATCCTGCTATGAGCCTTTCGATAGAAAAGATGCTCGGAACTCAGCCTTGGACCTCGGGTGTCCAGGAAGTACCCTGTATCACCAAGGGGGCAGGTCTTCAAAACAGCAGCATCCCCATCTCAGAATTCTTGAGTCCAGCAGTGGCGATTCAAAGCTGACACTTTGCGAGTGGCATCACCCAGGAAGGAAGCTCCAGGCAGAGGAGAATCAGATGAACAGGAAACTGTGAACCGAAGGGCAAGCGCAAGTGGCCAGCTGGCGGACTCTCTTCCAGGACCCTCGGCATCTGGGATTCCCAACAGCCTGCCAGTGCAATAGCTGGCTCCTGGAACAGGAAGCAAAACCGAGCCATGACACAACGTGCTACCTTCTCCAAGAGCAGCATCAAAGCACTCGCTAGACCAGCGGTATTCAAACTTTTTAGAGCCACTTCTTAGAACGGCACTCGTGTGAGGACCCACCAGAAGCGACGTCACTAACCTGGAGGTGATGTGGTGGCAGGAAGTGACATAATCAAGCAGGAAGTGCTGACATTGTAACGTAATAAAATAAAATGACACTCCTGAAGTGCAAAGTGGCATTCTTGGACTGCAGCAATTGTACAACCATGAAACATCCCTGGGCAGGCATGCAGGCTTGCCTTGCTCTGCTGCCAGTGCCCAGCCCCTTGTCCGCTCGGGCAGGTGGACAGACAGGAAGGCAGGTGGGTGGCCTTGCTGTTGCTCCCCATCCACCTTCTGCACCAGAGGCAGGAGACGTGGGCAGGCGGGTGTTTGGAAGCCGCACGAGGCCTTGGGGAGGACCACCCCTGAGACATACGATTGTACTCATCTAATACAGAGGTTTCTGTTCCAGTTAGTGTGGAAACTCAGTTTATACCCAATAGCAGCGAGACAGACTATGCATGTGGCATAGAAAAGAAGCCCTTTAAAGCAGCCGCCACAATAGGAAGGCAAGGCGTAGCCCTGCCAACTGCTTGCAGATTTTGGACCGGCTGATGGAAAAAGAACTGCAAACACTGTTATAGGTAGTAAAACTTGTGCTTTGGCTCCTTCCCTATCTGCATGAACATAAATGTCCATAACGAGACTACATTCCACAGCTACCGCATCTTCCGACAAACTATATGGAACAGTTAATCCTTGCAGGCAGGCGGCAATGACTTTTCTAGCCATTTCCCATGCATGCTCCTTCCCATGCAAGTCAGTTCTTACTCAAGTCTGAATTTTCCAGGACCGTTTTAAAAATACTCCCCCAAAAAGAAACTATTAATTGACATCATTTTGAAGGCTAATTATTTTACGCTTTCAAAGGTACTAGTTAAAGAAAGATACAACCACAAAGACAGCTTCAACACAATGCAAGTTGTCTACAGCTCTTAGAATCATGGCGCAATCCTAAACTGGAGTTAGGCTGACACAGTTAGACCAGCCAAGTTTGGCTGACACAAGGGACACAGTAAAGTGTGTTTGGAGCACTCTCAGAGTCAGGGAGGATGGTGCACGTCTGTGTGCTGGCCTGTCTAAGAGAGGTCCAAACATACTTTTAAGGTGTCCCTTGTGCCAGCCAAACTTGGCTGGCCTAACACCAGGTAAGGATTGTGGTTTTGCTGCAACAATCTCTAGAATGACAAGAGATTTGCTTAATGTTCCCCTTTTTAATAGGCATCCCAGTATCCATGGTATCTGTGGATAACTGAAACGGTGGACACCAAATCAGTGGATACCGGGGTACGACTGTATGCAATAAGCTGACTGGTGAAGGATTGGACTGCCTGCTAAGGAGGCCTCTATGCATTAATGGGCCAAGACTGGTTGGCCCAGTTGCAGATCTGGCCGATTCTCTGCCCCAGGTCCACAAATCACCATCCCTGGCGCTACCTTCCTGGCCCTTGTGCTGCCCCCACACACACCGCCAGGGTCCACAAATGCTCCATTTTGGAGTGATAGACACACAGGGGTGGGCAGGAGGGTCAAACACTGCTCGTCGCCGGCAGCGCCCCCTGCCTCTGCACCGCCCCCCATCCCTTCCCAAAATATAGGTAGGAACACCGCTGAGGGATACTCTTTGACTACTATAAAAGCTACTAGGAAGGCTTCCCTGCTGGCCTGAGCAAGGAGACCAGCTCTTGCTATACACAGGTCGTCCTTGCCTTCCCTCTCCTTCATAGACCCAGGACAGCATCCTAGGCACCCTGTAGCATTGACGCTACACACAGAGCGCCAACGCAGGGGCGCCAAGTGGAACCCCCGCATCGGCGCTCTCACTCCGAGACCGGTGCTACAGGCAGCGCCAGTAGCATTCTCCTCAGATCTGCACCTGCTTTTTAGCAGGCGCAGATCCGAGCAGCGCATAGGGGAGGCTTACGCCTACGGCAGTGGTGGCATTCAAATGATTTAGGAACAGGAACTCACTTTTGATTGGCACTTGTCGGGAACCCGGAACCAGCCACGGAGCCCGTTAGGATCCGGAACGCCCGTTCTGGTCCGTTCCCCCTGAATGACATCACTGCCTTCGCTCCCCTAGGAATCCGGAGTCGCTCCCTTTAACCCTCTGAGTGCCGGCCAACCAAGAAGAAAAGCTCTTTGCAGAGGAATTGGGAGGGGGGAGGAGGGAGAGTGAAGTGGGTGGAGTCAGCCCTAATTTTAACTAGTGGAACTGAGTTCCCCCGCGTTCCCCCTGCATGACATCACTGCCCTACGGTAAGGGCACGAATGTGGCCTTACGGCGGGGAGGCTCCAGCCTCCACTCTACTGCTCTGGATACGGCACAGGTCCATTGGCCTCGCCATTCCAGAGCGGTATAGGATTGTGCTGTAAGAGTCAGAGCCAACTATAAGAGGGCTTGTCCAGGCTAAAAGAGGGCGGTCCCACACTCAGCCTCTCCCTTTACTGAGGCCTTGCTGCAGGACAAATGGTCTCCAGGATGCCTGCTTCCCTCCACCCATCTCAAAGATCTCCCAGCTGCTCTCCCTTCTCAAGTAAAGAAGACCGGCGGATCTTCGTGCCACCACGTCTTCCCAGCTGATTGGACCGACCCCTCAAAGCCTATTTCTGGAAGAGACGAGGAGGAAGAGAGGAAGACAGACAGACAAGCCCAGTTGCACAAGACGTGACCTTGTGAGACATTCCGCGCACGGCTCCGCTCATTCAACAGACTGGATGCACGCGAGGAGGCAAAATTAGAGCAATCCATTACGCGGACTTCATAACCAGCCAGGCGCTCCCCCAGGAGTTGCAGTGAGAGTTGTCCTTCTGGGCCCCTTGCCACTCCTCTCTGCTCCCCCCACCCCAAGTAGGCTAATTACAGTCCCTAAAGAAGATCCCAGCAACGCAAGCAAAATGCTCAATACCGAACCCTCAAAACGTGCCTGCCCAAAGTGAAAAATAAAGAGTGTTTTTTGCTTTCAAGGAGAAAGGGCGCAGCTGGGGGCGGGGAAAGGGGAGGAAGACGGCTGCACTGGGAGGCCTGGGCTGGAAATGGAAGTGCCAAAAGGAATGCAAAGCAATTAACACGAGCAAGACAATGCCAAAAGCTGGGGTTACTCTTAAGCTCTCAAAAGGTTCAAGTGATTCAGGAAAAAAAATCCATATTCATTAAGGCTGATCATAATCTGACTGCAGAAGGACTGAGTTCATGCTTTATATAGAAGTATAATAATTTTACTGCAGATGGTCTGCTTGCCACGTTAAGGGGGCAGAGTTTTTCCTCCTTGTGTTTAAAATAATTTAGGGCACAATCCTAATCTGGAGTTAGGCCAGCACAGTTAGGCCAGCACAGTTTGGCTGGCACAAGGGCCCCCGTAAAGTCAAGCGCTTTTGGACCACTCTCAGGGCGCAGTCCTCACCCACTTTCCAGCAGTGACACAGCTGTGCCAAGGGGGCATCTCCTGCAACCTGCAGTGGAGCAGCTGTCACAGAGGCCTCCTCAGGGTAAGGGAATGTTTGTTCCCTTACCTCAGAGCTGCATTGCTCTTATCCTGGTGCTGAACCACTCTCGGAGTCAGGGAGGCACATGTCTGTGCGCTGGCTTCTCTGACTCTGAAGGCGCAATCCTAACCTGCACCTTCAGAGTCAGAGAGGCCAGCACACTGACACACCGAGAGTGGTTCAAACGGGCTTTACGCTGGCCTGACTGTGCCGGCCTAACTCCAGGTTCAGACTGCGCTCTGAGGCTCTACTAAGGCTCCCTGTTCAGACTGTGCAGGGTCTCCTTTTCATTATGGACTCCTTGCAATTTGATCTTTCTCAAGTTCTGGACAAAAGTTTCAAGAGGAACTCTTCAAGAAGCACTTTATTGCTGTGCGCATCTGCAAAACCTCCCAGCGCCCAGGCAGCAGAGGATCGGACTGACCAACAGGCAGGCAACATCTGTTGGAAGGTCTCGAGATCTCTAACAGAAAAAAAAAATCTCAACAACCTTAAACTATGATCCCACAACCATCCTTTGTTTGGACGGAGCCAAAACTGTTCCAATAGAATAAATCCCAGCTTTGTAAAGCTGAATTGTCCTTGATGGCACTTGGGGTGCAATCCCAGGAGCCCTCTCACGTTGACGGCGCTAGTTCTGGGAGCACGGGCAGAGAGCCCGCATGGGCGGAGAGCGGGAGCATGGGGGGGGGAGCCGAATTCGGCTGGCACAGGGGCAGCTCTGGCTGGCAGGGAGGGCAGTTCTGTAGAGATTTGGCATTACAGCTCATTGACGTACGCAAGTCGCCAACCAAGACGTGATGAATGTGCACAGGTGAGCCATCTTTATATAAACATGCAGCACAGAGACAACTAACTAAGAGCGCCATGCTGAACTGGAGTTAGGCCAGCATAAACTAAGCCAGCCAATTTTGGCCAGCACAAGGGCCACCATAAAGCGTTTTTGGACTACTCTAGGAGTCAGGGAGGATGGCTCACATCTGTGTGCTGGCCTCTCTGACTCCGTGAGTGCTCCAAGCATACTTTAAAGTGGCCCTTGTGCTGGCCAAACTTTGCTGGCTTAGCTTATGCCGGTCTAACACAGTTTAGGATTGTGCCCTAAGGATCTTATTGTTCTTTTGTTAGTAACCAGTAATTCTCCCTTTTTGACCTCTTCCTGTGTTATATTTTTATTTGGCTCCAGGGTCTTCCAAACAGAGCAACTTTACATCAGGCTTAAACTTCCATTTATTCTTTGACTGCATTTTATGACCTTTCCTGACAGGTTGTGTTTATTACTCTATCCAACTTTGCAGCCTCTGTACCAAAGATGGGGGGGGGGGAACTATAAGTAAAGGTAAAGGTTTCCCCGACCAAACAGTCTAGTCATGACCGACTGTAGGGGGCGATGCTCATCTCCGTTTCTAAGCCAAAGAGCCAGGATTACTCCTAGGACAAGCTTCCGTGGTCATGTGGCCAGCATGTCTATACGCCAAGGCACACGGAACGCTGTTACCTTCCCACCAAAGTGGTACCTATTTATCTACTCACATTTTTAAGTGCTTTTGAACTGCTAGGTTGGCAGGAGCTGGAACAAGCAACAGGAGCTCACTCCGTTACGTGGTCTCGAACTGCCAACCTCAACAACCTCATCTGCCTTCCAGTCAACAGCTTGGCAGTTAACCCACAGAGCCACCACGTCCCTGGGGGGAACTATACAAGATGCCAAATTCTTATTAAAAAACACAAAAGGACTTTATTGGCCAGAGAAGAGGTGTTGCAGCAAAGGGTCTGTTTACACCCCCCCCACATTTTCACCCCCCGCATTTTCATTATCTGGTGGAATGAGGGGGGCACCAGCAACCACATGCTGATCCAAGGCAGTAGTGCCTAGTGATTAGTGCCCACATCTTGTTTTCTTTTCTTCCCCTTGGTTTGGTCAGACAGCTTGGTAGCTGGAATCCGCTGTCACCAGCTCAGGAGATAGACCAACAGGAGGCACCCTATACTAGTACAGTGGTTGTCAAACGTTTTTGCACCAGAACCCACTTTTTAGAATGACAATCTGTCCAGGACCCACCGCAAGTGATGTCATGGCCAGATATGCAGTCATTGTGACACCAGAGCCTGCTGCTTTCCTGAGAATGCAGCAATCAGTTGAGTTATTTCTCAGCCATTTTCCAATAGCAAAGCGAATCTGAAAGAAAAAAGCCTATTTGCAACCTTGACACAAGCAAAACAACCACACAGCCCTCCCCCTTTCCAGCATCCCATCTTCCCATATTTTCAATATGACTGCTCTAGGTATTTCATGACCCACCTGAAACTGACCTGAAACTCACTGATGGGTCCCAACCCACAATTTGGGAACCACTATGACAACGATGGGGCAGAATTGGCTTTGCTGCAGACTGGCAATGCAATCCCACGCTGCACGTAGTGTCAACGCAACGTCATTGCATCGATGCAACATCATTAGCGACGCTACATCATTACCCACATCGAGTAGCGTCAGCTTCAGAGCACCGATGGGGAGCCTCTCTTGCGCTGACCGAAGCTGGTCGGCACTACGGAGGCTCCGTCCCGCTCCAGAACAGGAATTGGTGGGGAGGAGGGAGGTTGTGGGCGGGACGTCGGCAGGCTTGGGAGCTGGCCAATTCGGGTCGCGCAGTCTCCTCGGATCTGCGCCTGCTGTTCAGCAGGCGCAGATCCGAGGAGTGCATAGGGGAGGCTGGAGCCTCACCTACGGTAAGGGAGCAAACCTTCTCCCTTGCCGCAGGGAGGCTCCAGCCTCTCCTAAACAGCACTGGATTTGGCACTGGCCGGGCGGCCTTGCCAATCCAGCGCTGGGTAGGATTGCGCTCTAAGAACTGACATAACTCTCACACTCCATAGTTTCCAGGCACTGTAGAAATGCACTGGACTGAACCACAGTTGTCCAGTACACATTTTGCACTGAAGACGATGGGAGGCTAGAATCTTACTTCTTGGCCCCGCTGCCGTCCCCAGAGCAGTGGAGGCTCCTGGAATCCAGGGCTGGATGCTGGCACTCCACACAGACCGTGTGCCCTTCACTGAGATACTTCATCCAGTGGGTGTAGGAGCTGTTCCCGTGAAGGCAGCCTTCGGTGATCGCTGTGAGCTGAAACTCCACACAATACCTGCCATAGAAAAGGGAAAAAACAACAACCTTGGGCCTGCTTCACACAAAGCAGCAGACAAGTGTTAAAACTACACATAGGAGTGTCACAATGTGGAAACAGCATCTCTCTGGATCACAACACTGAGAGCACTTCCATATTTTAAAAAAAAAGTCCTGGTACCTACCTACCTATCAATCAATCAATCAATCAATCAATCACTAGTATTTATATACCGCTTTTCAACATAAAGTTCACAAAGCGGTTTACAGGCAAATAATAACATTAAAGTTAAATGGCTCCCTGTCCCAAAAGGGCTCACAATCTAAAAGAATGGAGAACACCACCAGCAACAGCCACGAGAAAGACACTGTGCTGGGGTGAAGAGGGACAATTGCTCTCCCCCTGCTAAATATAAGAGGACCTAGAAACTTGAACATGACACAAAAACGATCTCGGCCGTGAAGTGCCTGCTTAGTATTTTCAGCCGTTCCCCCCACCCCAGGAGCATTCGACACTGTGATCTCCCACCGACAATCTGAAGTTTTACGATTCAGGAATAATTTACCACCTACTCTGCCATTTGGGTGAACGGTTGCGGAGTGGGGGATCCTCTTTGCGGCATCCTCTTTCAAAACGCTTACAGCCCAATCTTACAGAAATCCCAGCCCCACTGATGCAGCTGCATCAACAAAGCATGCGCTGCATCCACCGGGGGAGGGGTGCGTTAGAAGTGAACCTTTTTGTTCACTTACACTGGTGAAAACTTACTATTTTACAGGCATAACTCCAAGGCATGTAATGGTAGTGGAAAGGGAGACAGAAAGGGTTAGTAAACCAGTGCACACCACTGCCACCCATCCCAGCCCCAGTCTGCCTCCTTCCCCACCCTCTGCCCCACCCAGAGATACTCCTCCCCCTGCCCACCCATTTCTGTCCCCATTGCTGTCAGACTCACCTTTCCCTGTCCTGCTCTGCCACTAGACTTGCCAGGTTTCCAAAATGACTGTAAGGGACACACAGGTATCGGGACACTGCTTGCCATCAGACCACTCCATGGTTACCAGAAATAATGTAAAAATTATGCAGTTAGCCGTGGCAAGGCAGCAGCAAGCAGCAACAGCAGCAGAATTTTAGAATGGAATTTCTAAAGTCCCATTCAACACTGACAAGGGACATGATTTTTAATACGGCAAGTCCCTTATAATAAGGGACACCTGGCAAGTCTACCCCTGAGACTCCCCATCTGGCCCGCCAACCACACACTGGCCCAATTCTGGATAAGACTGGATAAGACACATAAGAAGAGACCCGCTGAATCAGTCCAGCTTCCTGTATCTCACAGTGGACCCACCATAGGCCTCAGGAAACACTCAAGACAACAAGATGCCTGCATCCTGTTGCCACTCCCTTGCATCTGACATTCAGAGATAAGCTGCCTCTATGGAGGTTGCAGACAGTCTGTTAATTTCCTACCTAATGTCACTGTTTAAACAACGTATTAATGAATAATAATTAATTACTACTTGGGGACTGCAGCCCTGAAGGAGCACCCTCTAGCCTTTATTGTCAGTCAAATGAGCTGTTGCTCATTTTTGTACTATTAGCTGTCCGAAGTCACCATGGGGAATTTGTTACCAAATTGATATTCAAAACAATATACATAAATAAAGGCAGTATACCAAAAAAAAAAGGCAAAACTGCAGCTAAAATAAGAATGTGGAATTCAAGGTTAGGAGGCGGGGGAGTCTGCTGGCAGTGGATTTAGGAAAATCTGCACAAGGCTATGTTGGGTGAGCCAATCCTCGGAGTCTAGACTTGTGCCATTCATTATCCACAGGGAAGGGCATTGCTAAAGACTACAATGTTCAAGTGCATTAACTTACCCAGTTCTTTCATTCTTGTTGGACACAGCACGTTTCTTCCTTGCCTTCCCATAGCCTCCAGTGGTTATTAATGCAGGGACTGCACTCATCCAAGAGAAAAAGAAAACACAGTCAACATGATAAGTGACGGCCGTGCCCCAGGCCTGCTGACGTTTGCAGAACAATAAAGATGGGGACTTTTATGGTCTTTCGTGCCGTGTCATTTTCCCTTTGGCAGGAAATCAGAGACAGTTCTCTCCCCTACACTTGCGTATCACCAGTGGTTTTTCGTCATTCCACCTTATATAAATGAGGGTAAAATCCTAACCTGGAGTCAGGCCAGCAATGTTTGGCAGGCTCAAGGGCCACAGTATGGACCACTCTTGGGGTCAGGGAGGATAGTGCACATCTGTGTGCTGGCCTCTCTGACTCCAAGAGTGGTCCAAACGTCCTTGACGGTGTCCCTTGTGCCGGCCAAACTTTGCTGACTTAACTGTGCTGGCCTAACTCCAGGTTAGGATTGCGTTCTGAGTATTCTTCACCCCTATTAGTATTTCCTTCTTATAAAGTTATTCTAGTGTTGAACTGAAGCCTGGAAGATCCAGGTATAAATCCCTGGTCAGTCAGTCACTCTCAGCCTTACCTACCTCACAGGACTGTTGCAGTGGCGTTCCTAAAGGGGGGCAAAACACTACATTTTGCAGGAGCCTGAGCTCCTGTGAAATGTGGCCCCTCCCCCTCACCTCCAGAGCCACTTGCGGATCCAACAGCAAAGCCTCCTACCCAGCTCTCCAAGCCGTGAATGGCTCCGGAGGTGGAATGGGGGCCGCGTTAAACAGAGGATCTTGCATTTCCCCCACCCCATAGGAACACCACTGGATTACTGTGAAGACAAAAGGAGGGAAGTAACTTTGTACACACTCTGAAAGCACAAGCCTAACCTGGAGTTAGGCCGGCACAGTTAAGCCAGCAAAGTTTGGCCTGCACAAGGGACACTGTAAAGCACGTTTGGACCACTCTCGGAGTCAGAGAGGCCAGCACACAGATGTGCACCATCCTCCCTCATTCCGAGAGTGGTCCAAACGTGCTTTACAGTGTCCCTTGTGCAGGCCAAACTTTGCTGGCTTAACTGTGCCGGCCTAACTCCAGGTTAAGATTGCGCTCTCTGTCCCTGGAGAGAAATGAGGCATTTTCTTCTTGAAAAGCGGTATATTAGAATTATTATTTTATACAATGTGAAAAATACATCGCAGGCATGATGGGACACATGCCTTCACATCATCCCAACAAGCTCTTTAATAGGAATCCTTAGCAGCTTCGGTAGGGGAAAAAAACCTAATTCTGATTTCAAGGTGTTCTACTTCAGGATTTTCCCCACTGAGTGACTGTTGTTACAAGCAATAAAATAAAATGCAGACAATAAAAAGGCGTGCGTTGTGAACGACTGATTATTTGATGTGGTGCTGAATACCATTCTTATGGAGTTATAAAAAAAAAAAGTAGCCACAATAAACACTCTGCAAAACACACTGCCTTTCCATTCCCTCCGTTTTGAGTGTATTCAAGGGGCGGCTCTGAGCTCTCCTAGTGATCCTCCTTCCCAGGCCCCCCCTGCCCCATCTGAAGTGGCGCTCTGCTCCACAACACCCACCGAAGGACTGCTTGCACTCTGTCCCTTGCCGAGTCCCGTATTCCCAGCAGCCGGCTTTCTCTTCCAGGGGAGGACAGGCTTCGCCACCATTCCTCGACTCCTGGATGATGCGCCTCCTTCGAACGCGGTACGTTGCTTTGCAAGGCTCCACGCAGCCGCTCCATTCGCTCCACTCGGAGACCACGCAAGGGACCACTGGAAGGAGGACAAGTGTTAGCTGCCTTGCCAAGCTGCCGTGACTCCAAGACGTACAACTTGGAGCACAATCCTACGCTACTGTTCCGCCGGTGCAACCACCACTCCACCAGCCTAGAGTGTAAGGCACGTTTGCAGCGACTCAGGAGTCAGCTGCAACCGCTGGACGACCTGCGCCAGCCCCCCAGTGCTACAGCCCATTCCAGGGCAACTGGCAAAGGTGAGTTTACACACCACAGAGCAGAGAATTTACAGCCTGTACCTGCACCAGAGCCGAGTCCAGGCCCTTGAGGTGGGGATCCAATGTGGGACATTCCTGTGGGCCCCCCCCCCCACTCATCAAGCAAAGGGCTTGTGGTGCAGCGAGTGGCACCTGGAAATAATTGGTGGTGGCATGATGACATCACCACCAACTGCTTCCCGGAGGCCCATTTGGGGCACTTCAGAGGCCGGGACAGGTGGGAGGTCCCAAAGTAAAGCTGCTCTGCTTGCCCCACTAACTTACAGCCCATAGAGATCCCAGCTGCTGCAGCAGGCAATATGTTCACTGTGTTGGTGAGGGGGGCCCCAAAGTGTGGGGCCCAATGTGACAACATTGGTCACATTGGCTTAAGGACGGTCCTGGCCTGCTCTGTAGTGGGGATGAGCACCGTGCCTTCTAGTGCTTAAACGACAGAGAACAAGTCTTGGACAAAAATGTCTCAATTTCTGAATAGTCCAGATTTGGGATGCCTGGATAAGGAGTAATCAACCTGTATTTACAAAGCAGCCACATAATCACCCCAACTGAAGCTCTAACCCACACCATACTCCAGAATTACCACTAAAACTAACATGGCTGCTTCCTAGTAAGCACTAAGGGTCTTGCATCATAACTAGGGACGCCACAGCCTTACACCATTGCAATGCATCATGTGTTGCATTACTGGAGTAACTGGACCACGCCCTGTGTGAGCGAACACTTTGCAACCACAAGTATCTTCATTCAAAAATGCAGATGCCAAGTATTATGGCCCAGAGCTCAGACAGACCAGTTGCCAACAAGCTTTTGGTGGCCTTAAATCAGTGTTTCCCAAACTGTGTGTTGGGAGCCAATTTCAGGTGGGTCGCAAGGCACCCAGAACAGCCATATTGAAAATATAGGAAGATGGGATGCTGGAAAGGGGGAGGACTGTGTGGTTGTTTGCTTGTGTCAAGGTTGTACACAGGCTTTTTTCTTTCCAATTCACTTTGCTATTGGAAAATGGCTGAGAAATAACCCAACTGATTGCTGCATTCTCAGGAAAGCAGCAGGCTCTGATGTCACAATGATGGCACTTCCAGCTGTGACTTCACTTCTGGTGGGTCCCAGTGCTAAAATGTTTGAGAACCGCTGCCTTAGATGCTCTCCTAGCTACATGAAAACAGCTTATGGCTAAGCGCTTGCTAAGCTGGGAAAACCCAGAAAGTGATCCAGCCATGTGAGTGGACATTGATTCAAGTGACACAGTCATGTGAATCACGACCCCGACCAATCCGCCATCTTTCCCGGCCATGGGGAGGTCCCTCACTGGATCGGGCTGCATTTGGCTGTTCAAATCCTACTTCAAAACATGTGAGGATCATTGCCACAGTTTATAAAGAAAGCAGATAGGCACCAGTCTAACTCCTTTTCACAAGTTCCACATCGTGTACATTGTATACGGTGTCAATGTTTTATTTCTGCAAACTACTATAAATCCTAGCAATGTATGGATGTGAGAGCTGGACCATAAGGAAGGCAGAGCGCCGAAGAATAGATGCTTTTGAATTATGGTATTGGAGAATACTCTTGAGAGTCCCCTGGACTGCAAGGAGATCCAATTGGTCAATCCTACTGGAAGTCCAGCCTGATTGCTCTCAGGAAGGACAAATCCTGAAGCTGAAGCTCAAATACTTTGGCCACCTCATGAGAAGAGAGGACTCTTTAGAAAAGACTGCTGGGAAAGATTGAAGGCAAAAGGAGAAAGGGGCGGCAGAGGATGAGATGGTTAGACAGTGTCACCGAAGCGATGAACATGAAATTGGGCGAACTCCGGAAGCTAGTGGAGGACAGGGAGGCCTGGCGTGCTGTGGTCCATGGGGTCGCGAAGAGTCGGACACGACTTAGTGACTGAACAACAACAACTATAAATCCCCCCCAAAAAAAATATTGCAGCCCCTCATTCCATTTCAACTCCATGGATCCTTCTTGTTCCCCTCCCTCATCAACTGCCTGATTCTTTAGTCTCTTCAGTTCTTGTATTTTTCTGCACTGCTATTTTTAAATGGCGCATTTTAATCATTGTTTTGACTGAGCATTGCAAGCTGGCTTGGCTTTTCTTTATGAAAGGCAAGACAGAAAACTTTTTATGTATAATAACTCAGGGCACAATCCTAGCCTGGATTAAGGCCAGCACAGTTAGGCCAGCAAAGTTTGGCCGGCACAAGGGACACCGTAAAGTATGTTTGGACCACTCTCGGAGTCAGAGAGGCCAGCACACAGACGTGCACCATCCTCCCTGACTCCGAGAGTGGTCCAAATGTGCTGTACAGTGGCCCTTGTGCAGGCCAAACTTTGCTGGCCTAACTGTGCCAGCCTAGCTCCAGGTTAGGTTTGCGCCCTTAGGCTGATTAAGCTTATATGAGCAATTTTGCAGTCCTCTGAATTCTGGATAAAGGAGTGATAGCTGACATCTTCATTGTCACCTTAAGAGGATATGGAAAAATCCATATTTTTGCATATCTTCTTAAGGGAGCACCAATCTGCTTTACTGCATCTTTTACGGGAACTGTGACATTTACAGAGCACTAGGGCCACCGTCAAGCACTTTTGGACCACTCTGGGAGTCAGGGAGGATGGCGCACGTCTGTGTGCTGGCCTCTATGACTCTGGGTGTGCTCCAAACAGACTTCCACATACAAATCCAAATGTCTGAAGAGAGCTTACAGGCATCCAGGTTGGAACAGGGTCAGTAAGTGCATTCCTAAGTCACACCACCAATAAACACATTCATGAACATCTACTGTTTGGACCTTTAACAAGTTCTTCTCACAGCCTCGTTTTGTAATGGACACAACCATTTCTTCATTCATAGATCCCTGAGAGCGCAAACAAAATATGGAGACAGGGAGACACTTTGCACATAAAAAGCACCAGCGACCTACAGGGAAAATAGTCTATTGCACTTCTCACACTTTGAAAGACAGCACACGGCTATTCCCATAGAAAGCCACAAGATGGCACCACTTAGGAATATGGTGTTGATCTATAAATCAATGACTGATGGAGCCTAAAATAAGGCACGTGTTTGAGTAGTTCGGATACAAAAGACACATTTGTTGATGAGTGTAAAGAGAAAGAACTATATTTTTCCCAATTTTCTTATTTGAGGATGCCTAAAAGGGGGAGGGACATGATTGAGACATACAAAATTATGCAGTGGATGGATAGAGTGGATAGAGGGGTCTCTCTCTCTCTCTCTCTCTCTCTCTCTCTCTCTCTCTCTCTCTCT
>JAJKFI010000013.1:3079296-3125759 GCA_029204185.1 Lerista edwardsae | reverse complement strand
TCTCTCTCTCTCTCTCTCTCTCTCTCTCTCTCTCTCTCTCTCTCTCTTCCCCCCCCCTCCACCAGAACCAGGGGACATACACTAAAACTGAGGAGAGTTAGAATGGATAAAAGGAAATACTTTTTTACCTAGCAGATAATTAATCTGTTGAACTACTTGCCACAGGAGGTAGTGATGACATCTGGCCTAGGTGCCTTTAAAAGGGGATTGGACAGATTTCTGGAGGAAAGGTCCATCGTGTGCTATAGGCCATGATCATCAATCAATCGGTACTTATATACCGCTTCTCAACATGAAGTTCACAAAGCGGTTTACAGGCAAATAGTAATAATATAAAGTTAAATGGCTCCCTGTCCCAAAGGGCTCACGATCTTTTTTTTTTTTTTTAAAGGCAGACCACCAGCAACAGCCACTAGAAATACTGAGCAGGGATGAAGAGGGACAGTTACTCTCCCCCTGCTAAATATAAGAGAAACACCACTTGAAAAAGTGCCTCTTGCCCAGTTAGCAGGGGCTATGCAACCTCCTTGTTAGTAGCAGGTTACTTCAGAATGCCAGATGCAGGGGAGTGCAATGAGATGTAAGTTCTTGTTGTCTTGCGTGCTCCCTGAGGCATCTGATGGGCCACTGTGAGATTCAGGAAGCTGGACTAGATGGGCCTTTGTTTGATCTAGCAGGGCTCTTATGTTCTTAATTAGAGCTAAGATCAAGATCTATATCATCAGGTGCCTGCCAAGACTCAACTCCAGCAGGGGGCCCACTGCTAATACTTGTAGCCTCCTGGGTTCCATACTCCTCTTCCTCGCAGTTGTTGCCTCTTCACCTGCTCTGTTTAAGCAGCAAGTAGAAAAGTATCAGCAGCTTTGCCTTGCCAGTTCCTCTGTGTGAATTGGACATGGTGGCAGAAGGCAAGCAAAGGGGCTATGGTGACAATGGCAAAGAGAGAGACCCAATCGGGGAAAGAAGGCATATTACCCAAGGATTTCCCCTCCCCCCAAAATGGAGTCAGGACCAGACAACAGTGGCGTGTACAGATTGCACAAGCAGAATTTGATATTGGGTAAAGTATTCCACATTGTGAACAAGGTCAGCTTTTTGTTTTTTAAAATCAAGATCCTAGCCCTCATGACTCTAAAGGTCAACCTCAACACACACACGAAACCCACTTTTTAGAATGACAACTCACCAGAAATGATGTCATGGCCAGAAGTGCCGTCATTGTGACACTATAGCTTGCTGCTTTCCTGAGAATGCAGCAATGTAGGGCTATTTAGCAGCCATTTTCCAATAGCAAAAGTGAATCAGAAAACGGGGGGGGGGCCTGTTTACAACTTTGGCCCAAGCAAAATAATCGCACAGCCCTCCTCCTTTCCAGTGTCACAACTTCCCATATTTTCAATGATAGCTGCACTAAGTGCTACATGACCCACTTGAAATTGGCTCACAACCCACCTAGTGGGTCCCGACCCACAGTTTGGGAAACACTGCACAAGGCTATGATTAACCATTATCATAACAGAAACCATTGTTGTCAGCATTTATTTTCAGCTTCATATCATTCCTCCAGTATAGAGGGGAACGGCAGTGAGAGGGTGAGCCTTCTCCATGGTGGTGCCAGAACTATAGAACTTCCTTCCAGGCCTCTTAAGAATGTTCCCTTCTCTCTTGGCTTTCCAGCAAGGGCTCAAAACATTTTTATTTTGTCAAAACGTACGAGAGATGTGGAGCTTGGGCGTGTGTTTGGATATGCTGGTGGCTGCCTCCTGTACCTCTGCATGATGCTTGCTGTTATTCCAACATATTCCAGATAGCATAATGGGCAGCCCAATCCTATACTGCACTGGAACAAGCAGACCGGCAGGCCAGTACAGGAGGCAGCTGGAGCCTGGCTTGGGTAAGTCCAGGAGCCCCAATAGGGCTTCTCAGATCTGCACCAGCAAAATCACTGGCACAAATCCAAGATGTCCATGTAGGGCCAATCAGGCCAGGGGTTAGGATCTGACCTAAGTGCTGGATCTTGTCTACAACCCTCTCCCTCGGCCGGACCGGGCCAGGCCACCCACAAACCCACCCTCAATCGGCCATACCAGCTGAACTCCACTGGGACTACCCCACTTGCCTGGCGCAACGTGGAGGCAGGATCTGGCCTCTGACACGACTGCCTGAGCTGGCCCATCTGCCACTCGGAGTGGCACAGACGTGCCGCCTAAATCCTTTCTAGAATTGTGCCCCAAAGCTAATACTATGAACCATAAAAAAGCAAAAGTCTCGCTGAAGCGAAATCTAAGGTAAGTTCTACTACTCTTTGAGAGCTGTTACTGTCAACAGGTGTGTGGCACAAGGCAGTCCCAATTAACTTTGTGTAACTGGACTTTCAAAAAACTTTTGATAAAGTCCCTCATCAAAGACTGACATAGGAGAACGTGTCCTTATATTGACTGGTAACTGGTTAAAGGACAGAAAACGGAGGGTAGGAATAAATGGTCAATTTTCAAAATGGCCCATTCAAAGTGGAGGAGGGTCAGGCGTTCTATGGGTGCATCTTGAGAGGTATTTGGAGTTAGGGCAACAATACGTTAGCAGGGCTGACAGAGGACCCCAAACTATCCAGGGTGACAAAAACCAAAGCAGATTGGGAAAGGTTTCAAAACAAACCGGTGGACGGGCAACCCAAAAGCAAATGCGGTTTGGTGCAGATCCTGTTTGGCCTCAACAGGACTTGTTTTATGCATCTCCCCCCCCCCCCCCGTGCAAGTAAGCAGCACATTTCAGGGCTGCTCTCTTGAAATGCTCGTGTTTTACTTGCAGAGAGCACTTTATTAAGACCATGGAGTTATAATAACAGATTAAGACGGGAGCTCCCACCTGCAGCCGGAAGTGGTACAGTCCGTCCCACTCCCCCCGCGACCTCTCGCCTCGTGGTGCTGCCTGCCTGCGAGTCCCCCCTCTCGCGACGCCTCTTGGGCACCCTCGGCTCTCCCTGCCCACCCGGAGACGCACCTGGGCAGACCCGCCGGTAGTCGTGGCAGCAGTCCAGAGTGTGCGGACACGCCTGGTCGCAGTAGCAGGGCCCGTGGGATCCATCCGGTCTCCAGCCGCTGCTGACGCACGCCATGCTCCTGCCCGCGCAGCACCGTCCCAGCCGAGCGCAGCCGCTCTCCGTGCCCGGCGCGGCGACTAGCAGCAGCAGCAGCAGCAGCCCCAGGACCGGCGTCCCGCAGTCGCGAGCCCGCATCCCGCTTCAGGGACAAGTCTCTTCGCCGCCGCGGAAGCGATAGGAGCGGCGCAGCGCTGCGCACACCGCAGGCGCGCAACCCGGGGGGGAGGAGAACCGCGGCCACGGAGGACGGCGCGGATCCTTCTCAGCCGGCCTCGGCGCAGGAACTGCGATCTGCTCGCTGTGGCAGGACAGGAACCCCAAGTTGCCGGAGGGGGAGCAGCGCGCTCCGCTTCCCGAGCAGAAACGCCCGGCACGGACCTCGGAAAGCCGGGCGCTGTGCTCTGGCGCCCAAGCTGCGCGCACCTGCTTGCGAAGTGAGGAGCCGGCTTGCACGTGGCGCTTCCTGAAAGCGGCTCTCTATGGAAAGCGCGGCGGCGGCGGCACCACCAGCAGGGCGCGCTCCCGGAGCCCTGAACTTGCGCCGAAAGCCTCGCGCGCCCCACCCCAACCCGGCGGGCGCTCCTTTCCTTGTCCACACTGACCTTCGGCTCCCCCCGCCCTAGCCCGCCTCGTGGCTGTTAAAAGCAGCTGGAGCGGCATTTAAAGCAATAGCGGACTCATTCGTCTCCAGCTCTGCTTGGCAAGCGTGCGGCGGGCTCCAAGGCAGTGTACTCGGAAGTAGTACACAGTAAGCATGGATAGGGGGCAGCTCTCAAAGCACCTACCATGGGTGCTGTGGATCTCCAGGTCCAGCTCCCTGCACTAGACTCGTTCCACACGTACGTGGATTCCTGTGTTCGTGCCAAAAATAAAGGCAGGGACTGATGTGCTGGTGTAAGTGCAAAAGGTGTGGGTCAGACTGGCCTTGGTTCAGATGCCCCTCATCCATGAAAAGTCGCTTGATAAGTAGGCAAATTATCCCTCTGTCAACCCCCCCCCCTTTCCACATATGATATGGGACCCTACTGATTTGCCTTATATACTGTTGTGCTGAGATAATTTATCTCAGATGTGTTTGAGCACTTAGGAAAAGCAATACATGAATGGGCATGCACTTGGAAGAAAACCCCATTGAACTACTTTTTTACCCAGCCAGTAATTAATCTGTTGAACTCCTTGCCACAGGAAGTGGTGATGGCATCTGGCCTAGGTGCCTTTAAAAGGGAATTGGACAGATTTCTGGAGGAAAAGTCTACTGTAGGCTAGAGGCCATGATGGGTGGTGCAACCTCCTTACGTTAGAAGTAGGCTACTTCAAAATGCCAGATGCAAGGGACTGGCAACAGGATGCAGGCATCTTGTTGTTTCATGTGCTCCCTGAAGCATGTGGTGGACCACTGTGGGATACAGTAAACTGGACTAGATGGGCCTTTGGCCTGATCCAGCAGGACTCTTCTTATGTTCCTTACTGAATGGGACCTGCTTCTGAGAAATCTCTATGATCAAATTTGGCGGTATGTATTATTTTGTGGCTTTCTATTTGTTCAGCAGAATCTATATATATCCACCACAGCAGGTAACAAACATGGAGCTCCACAAATGCTCCAGCAGGTGGTCCATCCCACCATAGTAAAAAGGATAAAAGCAGAGGCTTGAGCCTCTGGTAAAGTGAAACTTTTTAGAAGTCTAGGTGGGTCCCACTAGAGTGTCATTTTAAAAAGTGGGTCCTGGTGCTAAAAAGTTTAGGAACCACTTTTCTAGCTGACTTCCCACTCATCCATACTCCCTTTTCTGCTCTGTACTAGCAAGAGGGAGGAGGGACAAGGCAGGAAAGAAGGCAGATGCTACCTGAGGCGACTGCCTTATTCGCTTCCTGAATGGGCCAGGCCTGGTTGTGATTTTGCAGCCTGATGCCTCCTTTTCCCCTCCTTTGTTGGGGACTAGGTGTAGGTTCTTGTGTATTCCTGAAAGGCTCACCCTTCAAACACCTTTTGAAAAGCAGACAAGATTAGAAAGTTAGTTCCAAAATTGTGTGAGCGCAATGTGTCTTCTGTGAGCACAATGTGTCAATGTTGTTTTGAGGTCACAGGCACTATCTGCAAATGCTTGTGACAGTTGCACAAGATTACACAAGAAGAGCACAGAAGCACAGAATCTGCTTATGGGAGGCAGGCAGGAAACTGCAGACACAACTGTATTTCACTCACCCCCAGTAAAGCATTTAAGAGGCAGTGCATAGACTGTTCTGAAAAATAGTCTCTGGCTGCAATCCTATCCACACTTACCTGGTAAGTATGGTCCTATTGACTATAGTGGACAATTCTGAGTAGAGGAGCATAGGATTGGGCTGTCAATAGCTCTAAGCAGAACTGTAACAAATGAAAAATGCGCCTGGGGCAAGAAAGTAAGCTGCTCAAAACAATAAAGGGAACACTTACACAACACATCCAAGATCTGAGTGTACGAAATATTCCTATTAAATACTTTGTTCCTGACATAGTTGAATGTGCTGACAACAAAATCACACAACAATCATCAATGGAAATCACGTTTATTAACCCATGGAGGTCTGGGCTTGGTGTCAAACTCAAAATTGAAGTGGAAAAACACACTACAGGCCGATCCAACTTCGATGTAATGTCCATAAAGCAAGTCAAAACGAGGCTCAGTAGTGTGTGTGGCCTCCACGTGCCTGTATGACCTCCCTACAACACCTGGGCATGCTCCTGATGAGGTGGCGGATAGTCTCCTGAGGGATCGCCTCCCAGACCTGGACTAAAGCATCCGCCAACTCCTGGACAGTCTGTGGTGCAACGTGGCGCTGGTGGATGGAGCGAGACATGATGTCCCAGATGTGCTCAATTGGATTCAGGTCTGGGGAACGGGCGGGCCAGTCCATAGCATCAATGCCTTCATCTTGCAGGAACTGCTGACACACTCCAGCCACATGAGGTCTAGCATTGTCTTGCATTAGGAGGAACCCAGGGCCAACCGCGCCAGCATATGGTCTCACAAGGGCTCTGAGGATCTCATCTCGGCACCTAATGGCAGTCAGGCTACCTCTGGCGAGCACATGGAGGGCTGTGCGGCCCCCCAAAGAAATGCCACCCCACACCATTACTGACCCACTGCCAAACCGGTCATGCTGGAGGATGTGGCAGGCAGCAGAACGTTCTCCCTGGCGTCTCCAGACTCTGTCACGTCTGTCACATGTGCTCAGTGTGAACCTGCTTTCATCTGTGAAGAGCACAGGGCGCCAGTGGCGAGGTTGCCAATCTTGGTGTTCTCTGGCAAATGCCAAACGTCCTGCACGGTGTCGGGCTGTCAGCACAACCCCCACCTGTGGACGTCAGGCCCTCATACCACCCTCATGGAGTCTGTTTCTGACCGTTTGAGCAGACGCATGCACATTTGTGGCCTGCTGGAGGTCATTTTGCAGGGCTCTGGCAGTGCTCCTCCTGTTCCTCCTGGCACAAAGGCGGAGGTAGCGGTCCTGATGCTGGGTTGTTGCCCTCCTACGGCCTCCTCCACGTCTCCTGGTGTACTGGCCTGTCTCCTGGTAGCGCCTCCATGCTCTGGACACCACACTGACAGACACAGCAAACCTTCTTGCCACAGCTCGCATTGATGTGCCATCCTGGATGAGCTGCACTACCTGAGCCACTTGTGTGGGTTGCAGACTCCGCCTCATGCTGCCACTAGAGTGACAGCACCGCCAGCATTCAAAGGTCACCCAAACATCAGCCAGAACACATAGGGACTGCGAAGTGGTCTGTGGTCACCACCTGCAGAACCACTCCTTTATTGGTGGTGTCTTGTTACTTGCCTATGATTTCCACCTGTTGTCTACTCCATTTGTGCAACAGCATGTGAACTTGATTGTCAATCGGTGTGGCTTCCTAGGTGGACAGTTTGATTTCACAGAAGTGTGATTGACTTGGAGTGACATTGTGTTGTTTAAGTGTTCCCTTTATTGTTTTGAGCAGTGTATTTTGCTCCCACCCCCTTTTTCCCAAACTCACCACCAGCGCATGGCTGCATTCTCTGCAGGCTGCTCTTCACAAACAGGGAGTTGCGATGATGTCACGTCACCGCCCACTTCCTGATTTGGAGGCTTTCCAAGGGTTTAATGAAGAAGGCATTTCAATTCACCCTCACTTTCTGGTTCCTCCAGGTTCCTCCCCTTACTACAGTAAGGGGGCATTTGAGTGGAAACGAAGGTGGAAGCAACAGGAAAACTAGGTCGAAAGAAGTTATACAGAGGGAACGAGGTGTGCAATTTTCAAAATACTGTAAGTTATTTGCTTTTTGATGTTGCAAAAATTGCACCCCTCTTTGAACTGCGCCTGGAGTGGCTGCCCTTCAGGCTCCACCCACGTTACAGCACTGACTCTAAGGATCATATCAGCCAAAATCTGACAGAGAAAAATCATTCAGGGACACTTTCACTGTAATCCTATGCATGCATTCTCAGAATTACCAGCTGCTCGACTGCCCGGGAGTGCAGTGGTATCCAGGTGGCTACCTCTGCATCCCGTGGCAGCCAGGCAGCTGCAGGAGGAGCCACGGGGGGGGGGGGGCTAGCAGTCTATTTGCTTCTGCACTGGCTATTTGGCCTGTGCAGAAGCAAGTGCCTCTGCCACGGAGGTTGGGAACCAGTGGCAAGAGTAGCCACTGGTCCCGTTCCACCCCTCCCCTGTCCCAGAATACCCTCTTATCCCGCTCAAAAAGGCCACATCACCAGCGAGCGGTGGACTCACCACTCCCCAGTGAGCAGTGATCCCTCCGGGGTGCCCATGACCAGTTCTGCCATAGCGCCACCCCAGTGCTGGCAGTGACGGCTTACCACCAGTGTCGGAAGTGCTTTACAGCACCTTGTGCAACACCAGTGCGTGTGGTACGCTCATACCAGTGATGTCATTTGGGGGAACGGACTAGAACAGGCGTTCCAGATCCTAACGGGCTCCGTGGCTCGTTCCAGGTTCCCGACAAGTGCCAATCAAAAGTGAGTTCCTGTTCCTAAATCATTTGAATGACACCACTGGCTCATACCCCTCGTGCTGAAAGGCTCTGGATTGGGCCCTAAATCTCATTGTGTTCATTCAGGCTGTGTATAGAGTTGCACCCTTTGTTTCTTAAACACAAGGCCTAGTATGAGCACGAGATTAAAAAAAGGAGATCCTTGGCAAGCTCTGTGTGACAACTTGTACTTCTGGCAACTTCGGCTGCAAGTTCTGATCCTTGACTTTTCCATTGACCTATGTAAATCTGGGCACTTCTGTATACTTTGGTTTTCATCTTTGTCGAGAGGCCGTGATAATGCCTCAAAGGCCATTTTTGTGATCGCTTCATTTGTTAACCAGCGTAAAAGTTCACAGCCGTCAGGGTGCGGGGAGGAAGCCGCCAGGATTCTCCTTAATGGCAAAATGAATACTGGAGATGCTTCACTTAACGGTAATACGATCCGAGATAATGTGCTTGACTGTGAGAGGGCTTAGAGCTGAGTGGCAGAGCATGTGCTTCGCGTGCATGAGGGTCTGGATCCCATCCATGGCATTTCTGATTAAAAGACCTTGAAAAAATGTGGCCAATCTAGGTAGACAGAATTGGATTAGATGGCCCAGTGGCCTCCCCCAGCAGAAGAAAAACCTCTATGGTGGGGCTTAGGTTCTAAGGTCAGTGCTTAAGGCCAGTGCTTAAGATCCTGGCTGCATCTGCAAGCAATATTGCTCACTGTGCTGGTAAGGGGGCCCCCAATGTGCAGGGCCCGATGTGATAACACTGGTCACATTGGCTTAAGGCTGGCCCTGCCTTAAATTGCTTGTGTTTAGGGACCATATTGTATGAAACATACATACAGGTGGGCCCCGTATCCACAGATTCCATATCTATGGTTTTAATTATCCATGGACCCAGGAGGACCCTTCCTTTGGGTTGCTAAGCAATCTTCTTGCTCAGAGGTAGGGGAAGGGAGAACTCTGAGAATTAACATAGGTTCCCTACAGTGATGGGATCAGCTAACGACTCGGGGGAATGCTGGGCGGGCAGCAGGAAGACTGGGTGGGACTTCGGGTGATTGACAGCCCATCCGTCCGGGTCTGCCGCCTGCCCGCCCGCTGCGCGGGCTGCCCTGGCCTTGGAGGGGGCGCCTGCTCGCCTGGAAGGATGGGTGGGGGCCCCCAGGTGCTGGGACGCGCAGCGGCGGGGCGCGCCACTCGGGGGCAGCCCGTGAGGCGGGCGGCGGACCCGGATGGACGGGCTGTCAATCACCTGGAAGTCCCGCCCAGCCTTCCTGCTGCCTGCCCAGCCTTCCCCCAAGTCGTTAGCTGATCCCATCACTTGTTCCCTCCTATCCACAGTTTCTGGTATCCATGGGGGGGGGACCTATCCCCCAGGGATACAGGGGCATGCCTTTTAGAAAGTTGAATCACACTGAGAGGCATCCAGGAACTGCCTGAAAGAACAGAAGGTTCATGTCGTCCCTTTCACACACATTCTGGGGTGTACGCTCATTGAGTAGAATGGCGGGTGGAATCACCCACACTATTTCAACAGTTTGCTAAGCACGTATCATTGAGGGCACAATCCTAACCTGGAGGTAGGCTGGCACAGTTAGGCCAGCAAAGTTTGGCTGGCACAAAGGCCACCATAAAGCGCATTAAGACCACTCCCAGAGTCATGGAGCATGTCTGTGTGCTGGCCTATCTGATACTGAAGGCGCAATCCTGACCTGGGGTTAGGCCGGCACAGTTGGGCAAGCAAAGTTTGGCCGGCACAAGGGGCACCATGAAGCAGTGGTGCCGACTCAGCCCTGGCCATGCCCCCAACGTTGACATGGCCACGCGCCCTGATGTGATCACGCCCCCTGTCATCTCTCGAGACCGGGGCACACTATCACTGCTGCAATCGTGCACCCCAGCCTCGGGAAGGGGTCTGCCGACCTGACAGCCGCCTCTCCCGAGACTGGGACATGCTATCGCGGCTGCAATCGTGCGCCCCGGCCTCAGTTAGGGGGTTGCTGGCCCGACAGCCGCCTCTCCCAAAGCTGGGGCATGGGTGCTCGGGCCACTATTGGGCATGGGTGCCGGGTGCCGGGGGGGGGGGCTGGCTGCAACGTGGGTGCTCTGCCCCCACTGGAAAAAACCATAGGGGCTGAAAAACCCGCAGCCCCCCCCTAGTTGGCGCCCATGCCATGAAGTATGTTTGGCCCACTCTCAAAGTCAGCGATACCAGCACACAGATGTGCTCCATCCTCCCTGATTCCAAGAATGGAATCACAGCGTCCCTGTGCTGGTCAAATGCTGCTGCCCTAACTGTGCCGGCCTAACTCCAGGTTAGGACTGCGCCCTGAGAGTGGTAAAACCTTACTTTACGATATCCCTTCTGCCAGCCAAACTTTGCTGGCCTAATGCCAGGTTAGGATTGTACCCTGAATTCACATAAATTGAACGCTCACATGATGCAACTCCTCTGTACACAATTGATCAGATTTACAATTTTGCATGTTCGGTGCAGTTTAATTCTATGTTGTTAGATCGTCATTTGTTCCCAGAGCAGGTGTTCTGATTTTCTGACACACGTCAGAACTCTGGAATAGTTTGGTAGAGGAGATTTGCTGAGTTGATTTGGGAGGGGAGTTGTTGAGGTTTCCGAATGAATGGTTGTTGCTTTTGAAACCATGGCATGAGATCAAATATATATATTTCAGTGAAAATATATATTTTCAGTTCTCACACACACACACACACACACACACACACACACACACACACACACAGGGCCAGCTCCAGGAGCGGTGTGTGTGTGCGTGTGCGTGTGCGTGTGCGTGTGCGTGTGCGAACTGAAAATTAATAAAGGGAGAAAAAATATTTTTAGTGGGTATGAATTTTAGTTCAAGACTTGTGCAACAATTTCAAATGCCAGTGTGTTCCAGGTTTTGTTGCCCAGCATTCTTTTAGATGCTAAAATACCAGGATCTTCATTTGGTGATGCTTCACAGGTTCAGACTGAGACTGTATTTGACTTTGTGCTGCTGCAGGACCAGCTGTTTACCAAGAGGGATGAGAGCCGGCAATAGCAATGGCCTTAATAGCAATAGACTTCAGGAGTCTTGCCTGTTTGCTGAGACCACACCAAGCTCACAGACTGCTTTATCTGCTCCTTTCGCATGCAATCTTTGCTGCCAGCCGCTTGGGAGTTTCCTTTTGTGCCTTAATTAAGAAAGTTGTACAGTAATGGAACCGCCAGTGACCCAGTTCCCACTCTGTCCTTCTTTGTTAAACTGGTGGGCAGGAGGATCCTGGCAGCTGGGGACTGACAGACACAAAGGAACATTTATTCTCACTTCCACAACTGGCTAGAATTTGGGGTTGTTAATTGCTCTTGCTGGCCAGCTTCAGGAAAACTAGGGACAGCCTTCTTCTTACGTAGGCAGGAGCTGCAGGGCCTCAAGACACTGTTTTGTTTTGTTGCAGGATTCTAAGTTCAAAACCAAGGACTTTAGAATCTTAGAGATACAAATAAAATTCATTACACATTTTATTTCTCTATGGTAGAATGGAAAGCAACCAAAATGTGCTCTTTAAGAGTGTATGCAATGGACCAGATGGATCTAAGTGCATTTTAACATAATTGCATAGATTGCATAGATCAGTGTTTCTCACACTGTGGGTCAGGACCCACTAGGTGGGCCGTGAGCCAATTTGATGTAGGTCTGTGTAGCATCTAGTGCAGCCATCATTGAAAATATGGGAAGATGGGAAAATATGGGAAGAAGGGGGAGGGCTGTGTGATTATTTTGCTTGTATCAAGATTATAAATATAGGCATTTTCCCTTTCTGATTCACTTTGCTATTGGAAAACGGCTGAGAAATAACCCAACCTATCGCTGCAAAATATTATGTAAAAAGGGTGAACTAAAAATAAAATAAAATCTGGCGTTGTGATGGTGGAGGGCTCTCTCCTGCTCTTGCAAGAGGTACTTTGGAAGCATGCAGAGCCATGCCCTTCCAGACTGGTACCATAGAGGCTACATGGTGTGGCAGCAGGAGGAGGAAAGCCCACGAACAGTGGTGAACTAGGGTGGTGGAATGGGGCAGGGGTGATGGAATAGGGTGGAGGAGGCATGTCAGGGTGGGAGGGTGTGCAATCTGCACCAATCTGACATCCCTGCCAACAAAGGTTCACATAGTCAAAGCTATCGTTTTTCCAGTAGCAATGTATGGCTGTGAGAGCTGGACCATAAGGAAGGCAGAGCGCCGAAGAACAGATGCTTTTGAATTATGGTGTTGGAGAAGACTCTTGAGAGTCCCCTGGACTGCGAGGAGATCCAATCAGGTAATCCTATGGGAAGTCAAGCCTGATTGCTCCCTGGAAGGACAAATCCTGAAGCTGAAGCTCAAATACTTTGGCCACCTCATGAGAAGAGAGGACTCTTTAGAAAAGACCCTCATGCTGGGAAAGAATGAAGGCAAAAGGAGAAGGGGGTTGCAGAGGGTGAGATGGTTAGATAGTATCACCAAAGCAATGAACATGAAATTGGGCGAACTCCGGAAGCTAGTGGAGGACAGGGAGGCCTGTCATGCTGTGGTCCCTGGGGTCGCGAAGAGTCGGATACGACTTAGCGACTGAACAACAAACTCCTCCCAACACACTCCCTTTCCTCAGAATTGCACCAGCTAAAGAGCTGGTGCAGGTCCAAGGAAACTTATGGGGAGGGAAAATATTTTTCCTTACCTCTCGCAAGCCACCTGATCTGGAAAATATCTTAAAACACCCAAATGCACAATGGAATAGCCATAGAATTGGGCCGTCAGTTCCAGGTTTAATTCCTCACCAGTGCTTTAACTCCTTTTTTCTGAGTTATTATCCAAAATATCAAAATATTTCTTCTTTGTCATGTTGCTCAAAGGCCGCACCTGCCTGCCACTCTAAAATGTCTGGTGTATGATTTGGATGTAGAAAATTAACCTCGGTGACTCCTGGAGAGAGAGAGAAAAGTACTATAATGTTCAGATTGTGTGTTCTGAGCCCCCAAATTCAATGTTATGGCTGTACAATAATATTACTCTTTTGTTAAACGGGTGGTGGGAAACAAGAGACAAAGGATATGAAATAGACTGGCTCTCGACTCCATTAAGCATCCCTTTCAGCCAGCTAATTGCATGTTCACTTGACTGATCCCACAGAAAGGCACATTACTGAAGGGGCCTCGGCCTAACTGCATGTTGTACTCCTCGGCCTCTCAAGTTTCCTGAATGGCTCTTCCTTCCAATTCCTTTTTCCTCAGGAAAAAATCCCCCGGAAAGACAGAAATAAAACATGGTGGCTGAGCTTATCCATTAGCACGTTGAAGCCACAGCAGGGAGTTCCTCCAGGCAAATTATTTCAAGAGACCTCTGCCATTTTTTAGTAGCCTTGCTCAGTGGTGTCATTCAAATGATTTAGGAACAGGAACTCACTTTTGATTGGCACTTGTCGGGAACCCGGAACCAGCCACGGAGCCCGTTAGGATCCGGAACGCCCGTTCTGGTCCGTTCCCCCTGAATGACATCACTGGCCTTGCTGAACCATCTGCTCTTTGTGGTAATACTTTGGCCCTTTGACTCTTACTGCCCAATCCGATGAGGGTCCTTAGTGCTGGAACCAGCGTTCTGGTAGTATAAGGTCCTTGACAGCTGTCACACAATACAGCACACAGTTTCACGCAGGCCCTTGTCCTGTTTTAATGTTTTAGAGCGTGTGCAGTCTAAATTCTTGCGCTCTGTTTTTCAGGTGGCAAGGTATGCTTCGAATAGTAGTCTCCGTTTAGAAGCTGGGCTAATTCTGGTGGAAGCCAGAGTATCTTTACAATCTGTTTTTCTTTGGCTCAAACTTAAATATTCGCAGGAGGGTTTAGCTCTACTGATTCTAAGTGATAATTTCCATTCTAACTGGCTTAATAGTACTTTTCGGAAACTGAGTCACTTGGGGTTTTCCCCGGAGGCTCTGTTATCCCTAGGTTTGGACAGAGCCAAAGAAATTGTTAAACAGAGGGTTTTAGATTCTGAAAGGCAGAAAGATCTAAGCCTTTGCTCTAATTTTCTTGCCTCTGATGATAGTAAGTATTTGACCAGGCCTTCAGCCTACTTAAAACTTTTAGAGATACCATCACATAGAAGAGCATATTTTCTTGCCAGATGGGGGTGGCTCCCCTCAGCGATCCTTGAGGGCAAGTTCAACGGAACCCCTTTAATGGATAGACTTTGCCCATGTGGTGCAGGGTTGATTGAGACCAGGGAGCATGTTCTATTTTATTGTCAATTTTACCAGGGTATCCGTGAAAAGTTTATTCTCCCCCCTAACCATGCATCTTCAGATATCTGGGGTAGGGGAGCTTGCCAAATGGTTGCTTTCTGGCAGTAATGAACAAGTGACTAAATCCTGTGCTAGTTTTTTAGCGGCAGCGGTAAAAATCCGCAGAGTTTTAGTGGCCCAAGAACATGATTACCAAATTCAATGATTGTGGTTTGGTTCTGAAGACAGAATGTCTATTGTTTTAACCTTTATCTCTGTCATAACTGTTTTATTTACTTGTTTATGATGTGTAAAGTTTTTATGTTTGTATGTTTATCTGATCTTGGATCGTAATAAATTGAACTGAACTGAACTGAAGTTTCACGCAGGTGAGTCTCCACCACGTGGCAGGTGGCTGTCGTAGCACACCAGTGATCTGTCCACGTATCCTTGCACTAGTAAATCAGTGCAGGGGTGGAAGGCGGGTGGTGGTGGAATGGGGTGGAGATCAGATAATGTTTGGAACATTCATGATCCAAGAACCATCAATCACTAAACCACTTCTGAAGGGGAGTGGCCCAGTTTGGGGTGTCCCAGTGGCACCACAGTGATCGCAGCACCATGGGCACCCTTGGGGATTTTTACTTACCTGGTGGGTCAGGGGTGTCAGAAGGGTCAGGGAGGCCCCCTCCGTGGGTCTCCCTGAGCCAAAGAGAAGCCCCATTTTGTGCTCAAAAGCGCACTTCCAGGATTCTGCGATCGCTGCGGCACCATTGGGACACCCTCCCCAGCCCCAATCCCCGCCCCCGCAGCAACTTACAGTCTTCCCAGTGTCCAAATAGGACTTTGGAAACTGCTGCTTTATGGCATGTTTGTGACACCCAGTGCCAGCGGTAGGTGCGCATTGCCTGTACTGCGGAGCTTGGGATTGCGCTCTAGGGCAACAGGATGAATATTAGCGTCTGCAATTCTTATGAATCAGGTATGGAGGCTTTAGGGCAAAGCCAAGTGGCTTTGCCACTGTCTACAGCCCTATTTTAAGAGTCTCTCCTCATATTTGTTCAGCTGGACTGACGCATCAACACTTCACGTCTTCAGCTCCAGAGCCACAAGTCCCTGCAACAAGAATCCTTAGGTTGGAGGAAGAAATTTACTGATGTAATTGTATCGGGTCAATCAGCCACCATCTCCTATTTGGATTCCATTCTTTCACATGCTATGCCAACCATCTCTGACCTTTGCAAGGGATGCACATTGCAGGCTAAGTAAACCCGGGTGTACTTTGCTTGTGACAAACACAGCTGCAATGTCAGTATCAACATTTTATCTATTCATTCTTCAATTGTGCTCCCTCATTGGACATACAGAACACCAGGGACCCTTAACGGTTCGGTCTCTGTGCTTTTCAGTAAAATGGGAAAGAAAATAACTGGCTTCCATTGAAACCAATGGAGCGTGAAAATCACCTGTTGAGAAATGGGAGGAAATCCAAATTGGCCGCGCTATTTTTAGGTGAAAAGAAAAACACACAGAATATGTTTGGAATTAGCACCAGGTTTTCTCGCTAGAAGTGAAAGAGATGAATCACGTTTTTGATTTTGTGTCAGTAATGAGTAGGGGTGGGGTTTTTTGGTGATATTTTTTCCAAAACTTTCTTGATTAAAATAGCAAATTGCCATGTTACGTGTTTTTATCCAAATTTTTACTGCAAATTGTACGAACAGCACAATAAATGAGGGTGAACGGCCTCACAAAGGCGAGCAATTACTGGCGCACACACCCCAGCCCAAAATAACCTGCTCAAAAATTCCCAAGCTGCACTCTGGTCGCTGCTTGGAGCATCAAGAAACTGCTGCCACTACTTCCATGTTCCATTAAAATTGCCCCAGTGTGCACTGTGAACTATGAACATGCGTGTTCGTGCAAGTTTAAGCTTCCTCCTGTTTCTGCCACTCCTCCGCCTGATCCTTTACTGAAAACTATGTGGATACCTCAAAACTGTGTAAAAATAAACAACACGTGTTATTTTTGTGAAATTGATCTAAATGTGGGTCAAACTCTGTCAAAAATAAGAAAAAGCGGTGTTTTTTCCACGTTTTGACCTAAATTCGGTTTTATGTAGCGTTTTCAGTAGAAATTCTCATTATTTAGTGTTCTGTGTTGATCACCAAAAAAAACCCATCCCCAGTAATGAGTGACTCGAGCCCCTCATTTGTTTGCATCTGCTTTCAAATATAAGAACATGCTTTTGGAAAAATAGAGCAACTAAAATTTAAAAATACCTCTACTGTACCTCTACTCTATAATCCATGGAACAAAGCACAAGGACTGCTCTAGATACTTTATGGTGTGTCCCTTACGCCAACCAAACTTGGCTGGCCTAACTGCACCAGCCTAACTCCAGATTAGGATTGTACCCTGACTGTACCATTTTCCCTCAATACTGTCTGGCTGCGAAAGCCTTAAAGAAAACAATCAAAGGAAAGATGTCAGTGACAAATGGGGTCACTAGACTTTAAATAATTACATTCTAAAAGAACGGGGGGCTTTTTAATAACACGTTAAATGAGCAAGAGTAATTGGCATTATAGCCCCCAAATTGTGTCACAGCACCGCTGAATGACAATAATTCCCCCTTGTTATCTCTGCAGATAATTGTGGAGGGAGAAGGGAAATCCCCCAAGTCAGTTCTCATGTTGTCAGAGTGAAAAGAGAACAAGGAGACAGTCACAGAAACACATCATCAGGGCTCACAATTTCGTTCCACTTACCTATTAAAATGTCAGTGTGAAATTGATTTTCGGCCTCATCCTCACAGCCGATGCAGGTGTAGAAAATGAATTTTAAAAATGACTTTTTTTCAATCGGGCCTCAGGCATGGCTGTCGTGTTCTGTGTTGGATGGTGATGAGCTAGCAAGATAATGGGGAACTCTGAACTGTGGACCAAGCAGAGGGGCATGGGATCAGCCACAATCATCACCCACCTTCTTCATGGTATTTCAGGGACGAACGGAGCCCCGAGTGCGCCCATGGCAGGGTGATGAAACCACGCCCCCAGCACGTCGCCCCGCCCCCGTGCGTCACCCAGCCACACCTCCCTGTGCCCGGAATAGCTCCATTTTGGAGCGGAACAGACACGAGGGCGGGCGGGCCAGACAGTGCGCGGGTTAGTCCACGGACTCCACGTAATGGCGCCCTGCCACTGCCGGCACCCTTGGCTTGCACCACCCCGGGCTACACCCTTCCTCCGCCTCTGCCTTGTCCACAGGACCAGTCCACATTGCAGTGAGTGCCCACTACGGCCCATGCTGTCTCCGCCACTGCTTCTTGGATTGGTAAGGAAGAGGGAGGCAGAGAAGAGAAGAAGGTGGAGGAGGAGATTGTGAAGGACTAGAGTAATGTTCACCAAACTACGGCCCGCAGGCCAGATCTGGTGCAACGGAGCAGCCTTCCCCATTGTGAGCAGCACTTACCATTCCATGAGCTGCTGCTGATCTAGCCAGGCGATCTGTACAGGACATAATTCTGGGCAGCCACACCTTATTTTTGTTCCTTGTTTCTCCCTTCCCCCCCCAATCAGTCCCCATCAGTGTACACCATATGTTGCAGCTATCAAATGACTTGTGATAAAAGATATGTTGCTCCCCACTTTATGTTGCCTTGCTTCCTGTACCACATCAAATGCATTGCATGAAGCTATCTGAATACACCATGTGAATACACCCCAAGATGACCCTGTGTCTCTCAGTGCTTCCTCCTGATTACTGATACGCTAGGGACTGCAATCCTATACACACTTTACTGGGAGTAAGCCAGTGGTGTCATCTACTCACCAGTAGACGGTATGCTGGGCGGGACTTAGTGTGATGGACAGCCCGTCCACTCACTTCCACTTTCTTCGCGCTCGCCGCGCAGCTTTCCCTCACCTCGGAGGGGGTGCCTGCTCGCCAGGGGGGATGGGTAGGGGGCGCGCCGGGTGCCTGGGCGAGCAGGCACCCCCTCCGAGGTGAGGGAAAGCTGCGTGGCGAGCGCGAAGAAAGCGGAAGTGAGTGGACGGGCTGTCGATCACGCTAAGTCCCGCCCAGCGTACCGTCTACTGGTGAGTAGATGACACCACTGGAGTAAGCCCTGTTGAACACAATGGTACTTACTTCTGCGTAGACATGTTAAAAAAGGTAAAGGTTTCCCCACAACCGAATGGTCTAGTCGTGACCGACTGTAGGGGGCGGTACTCATCTCTGTTTCTAAGCCAAAGAGCCACCATTTGTCCAAGGACAAGCTTCCATGGTCATGTGGCTGGCGTGACTGTATACCAAGGCACATGAAACGCCATTACCTTCCCACCAAAGTGGTACCTATTTATCTACTCACATTTTTATGTGCTTTTGAACTGCTAGGTTGGCAGGAGCTGGGACAAGCAACAGGAGCTCACTATGTTGCGTGGTCTCGAACTCTCAACCTTCTGGTCAGCAAGTTCAGCAACAGCAGTTTAACCCGTGGCGCCACCACATCCCTCACAGATTGCACCATAAGTCACTATGAGCAGGGAAATGTTGCTCAATTCAGAATACATCCAAGGATTCCAAGCAGCGTGATCCTATTCCTGTTTACTCAGACGTAAGCCCCATTCTTTTCAACGAGACTTACTCCCAGAAAAGTTTGCATAAGATTGCAGCCTAAACCAGGTACAGGCATGCCCCAGTATCTACTGGGGTTCCATTCCAGACTCCTCCGTGGATCCCTGAAACCATGGATACTGGAGACGTCTTTTGAAAGAAAGGGAAACATGAGTGGTTTTGCTGCAACAAGGTAAAAAAAAGATTTGTTTAATGTTCCCCTATCTTTTTAATAGGCATACCAGTATCCATGGTATCTGTGGATAACTGAAACCACGGATACCGGGGGCACGCCTGTGATTACAAGCATTGGTAAAATCACTAGAAAGTATACAACTCTGTGCCCCCTCTCCGTTACTAGCAGTAACAGAATCCATTCTGCAAAAACAAGCACCTTAATTTTAATCCAGGTTGTCAAGACTGCTTTTCTTGGTGGGGAACTTGGCTGCATTATTACCTTTGAGCCAAATGGATGCCAATTTCTGGCCATTGGTCTGTTCGGGTGGGGTCCGGAGGAATCAGTGAAAGCAGGCAGGGCAGTGCGACACAATCCAACGAACGCAGGAAGTTCCTCACAATGAAGAACATTTGGTCGTGTACTTTTTTGTCACAGTTCCCCAAAGGGTTTTTTTTAACTAGGCTCTTTGTGAATGTTCCCGTGCTGGGAAATTGAATGGCTGGTGGTTATTTTAACCAAACAAAGCAAAGGGGTTGCCCCACAGGAGATTTCCTCCTCCGCTCCTTTTGGGTTCTCGTAATAACTGTGTTCCAAGCCCGATGACATGAAGATTACATGGGGGATGCCAAGAGGCCAGATTCCCCATTGTCCCAGGCAAAGAAATCCAGCCTTTCCTTGACAGTTAACCTTCTCATCACCCCAGTTGCTCCTGCTGTTTGTCTCTTCCCTCTGTGACACGTAACAGAAGCCCAAATGTTGCTTTGCATTTCATGTTGGCGTCAGTGCTGTGCTCAAAAGACAGAAAATCACATGGGAAAGGACAAGGCAGGTCACAGTCCCACCTTGACCCCCGGAAGCTGTATGGGGCACTCTTCCCTCGAGCCTACACAGCAGCATGGACCGCCCCCCCACTCTTGAAAATAAATAGGGGTGTGTGTTTTTGGTGATTTCCCTCCCCCAAAAATGTCTTGATTAAAACAGCAAATTGCGGCATTATGTGTTTTTATTCTGCATTCTCAATCCATGTTCTCATTTTTATTCATTTTAAGTGCTTTCAAAGTGCACCTCACCCACAGCATCCATCATAATATGGCTCTTTACCTTGCAGCAAATTAGAGTTCTATTTCCAGCCAACAGCAAAGCAAGCTATGAGACATGGGGTGCAATCCTAACCTGGAGTTAGGCCGGCACAGTCAGGCCGGCAAAGTTGGGCCAGCACAAGGGACACCATAAAGTATGTTTGGACCACTCTCACAGCTCAATCCTACACCCCCTTAGCGCCGGGGCTGCACTCTTGCGCCGGCCAAACACTGTCGCAAACGTGCCATAAAGCATCTCCGTGTTGGTGTTATGACGCTTGGCCAGCACAAGCGGCAGTGACAGCATTCAAGTGCTGGCGTGGCCGTTGGCACTGCCAGCCGTGCGCCAGTCAAGCGCTGATGGCACTCGGTTGGTGCATGGCCTCCACGAGGGTGTTCCAGAAGCATTCTGGGGGCGTAACTGGGCAGTGACAGCTGTTATGACATGGTTGTGATGCAGGACAGCCATAGTGCCAAATCCTAACGCCCGTCCCCAACCATGGCGGCCCCGATTCAGGCCACTCCTGTGCACGTTCCTCTGTGCCTGCAAAGCAGCAGGCGCAGATCCGAGCAGGCCCATAGGGTGACTGGGGCTTACGCAGGTGCAAGGGGAAAACCTCCCCTTGTCCTCCTAATAGGCCAGCCTTGGGCTATAGGCCAGCATACTGAAGGATTGCGCTCTCGGAGTCAGAGAGACTAGCACACAGACGTGCGCCATCCTTCTTGACTGAAAGTGGTCCAAATGCGCTTTACAGTGGCCCTTGTGCCAGCCAAACTTTGCTGGCCTAACTCCAGGTTAAGATTGCACCCATAGCCTGCAGAATCTGTTTGCCCTTCGTACTCATCTCTGCTTCCCAAATCAGACCAACCCTTCTGGGAGGACAGCTGATCTGTTCCTGGGCTGCTGCACAATACGGGACAGCTTAGGCTGAGACCGTGGGCAGCGCTGTCTGTGTGAGAACATCCTAATTGTCCAGGGAATGTGCGCTAAGTAGGGCAACCAGGACAAATCCAGGTCCTAATTATATGTATTGTGAAGAATAAGATCAAACCAGAGAGTATAGATAACAAGAGGCGGCATGCTTTAAGAATCGATAGGGAACCAAATGAGGCCAGGGGGCGGGCTTAGCAGCCATGTTCGTTTACTCAAAACAATGCTGATTCCAAGCATTTCAGATTGGTTTTCGCGTACTGTTTAGACATGAATAGTTTACTCCTGAAATAAAAACTTACGAAAATAACAACGTGTGATCGTGGAGAAACATCATTGGTAACCTTATTATGATTCAATATGCAATTCCAAGGTTTAATTCCGCGTAATTATATTACTGAACACACCGGACGAAATGCTGTCTATTTTAACTCAGAGTGCACTATTTTGACAGACTATTTAAATCTACACAAGTAAAAATAAAGTGTGAACGGGAAGGAAAGAAAAAAAGGGGAGGGTGGGCAAAAATTAGATAAATATGTAGGAAAATTACATTAAAATCTCTTCATAACACAAGTAGTTGTCAATAGGAGAGTAATTCTTTTTTACTTCTAGACTATTAAGAGTTTTGTTTAAACTTCTACACTCACCCCCCCCTCCATAAAACAAATTCTGTTAATGTTCAGAATTTCAAAAATATTACAGTAGAAAATGGAAGGTGGGAAAAAAGTGTAAACGGGAAGGGGGGAAAAGGAGGGGGGAATTTTTTTTTTTTTACCTTCTAGACCATTAACAGTGGGTGTCAGAAAATGGTGAATAAGACTGCTAGGAACAGCGAGAAATTACACAGCTTCAAAAAAATGCACTCACTGAGCGGTAGTTTTATTGAGCCGATGTAATGAGAATACATGAATCTTTCTGTGGAAATTAAATCCCATTTTTCATTCAGCGATTCGCACACCCGTATGCAGAACACGCAGGCATACTTAAAGAGGTTGAAATTAACTTTTACAAACGTGCAGGGAGATTTTTATTCGTGAATTCGCGGCAATCGACCTCCTTGGCGGGAAAGATATGAGTCAGCCATATTTGTATACCCATGGCTTCAAGAAAAGGACAACATGCCGCCTCTTGTTATCTTTACTCTATGGATCAAACACACTTCTACTGGAAAAGCACAGATCCCCAAAGCCAAGGTCCCGAAAGAACCATCTGATTGTTCCAAGTGATCCACCATCCATCAGTCCCCCAGGAGAGAATGGAAAATTAAAAGAGGAAAGAAAGATCAAACCGCATCAGACATAACACTGCTGCTGAAGGCAATGTACTGTGTTGGGAACTTTTCAGTCTTACATGCATTTCTTCACAGCCAAGTTGATATGTTTACTTGGTATGTTTAGCCTGACGAAGAGAAGGCTGAGAGGGGATATGATATCACTCTTCAAATACCTGAAAGACTGCCATAAGGAAGAAGGGACAAATTTGTTCTCACTTGCCTCTGACAGTAGAACTAGATCCAATGGGTACAAACTGCAAGAGAGGAGATTCTGGTTGGACATAGAAAGAATTTCCTGACAATAAGGGTGGTTCAACAGTGGAACAGATTGCCAAGGGAAGTGGTGGATTCTCCCTCACTGGAGACCTTCAAGCAGAGGCTTGACAGGCACCTGCTGGAGATGCTCTAGGAGGATTTCCTGCTTCAGGCAGGGGGTTGGACTAGATGATCTTGTAGGTCCCTTCCAACTGTATGATTCTATGTTATTGATGTTGATGCATCAACACAGACAACACAGTATCAAGCTAGATGGACTCTGAATCTAACTCAGTATGAGTCTACTTCCTATGACTACGGCAGATGGAATTTTTGGTGTCATGTGCACATCAAAGGGTTGGGCATCCTGTCCTTGCGCAGAACAGCAAGCAGATGAATCTGATAACATATGTGGGGGTAGGGAAGGGAGGCAAAACCCAAGCAAAGCTGGTGCATCTGGAGCCAATCACTGTTTATCGTTCCCAAGAAAACCCAGGCATACAACTCTATGCACACTTTGCGGGGAGTTATTTCCCAGTAACCATGCCTATGAAGGCCGATGATCAGGCAGATGAAGTGAATTTAAAAAAAAGAGGCTGCATTGAGTAAGTAGGTTGTGATAGGACCACCAAGCAAAGAGACTCTAAATATAACCCCCAGCATGTGGCTAGAAAGATTACGGAGAGTCTTTGGGAATATAAATGTTAAACTGTTCACTGTATATGGAAAAAAGCTATTAAAAGCAGCATCTGGCAGAGCAATCAGTTGTGCTGTTTTCCCCCCCCAATGGAATCAAGAAACAGACCTGTCTGTGCAAAGGAAGATTACAAGCTGTGCAAACAGAAGTTTAGTGTTTTTCAAAAAAATAAGATACATTTGCAGATAGTGAGGCTGGCAATGCCTTTATATTATTCTTTTCTCTGTTATTCGTTTCTGCATATCTTCTGCAATTAGGTTTTCTTTGCCTAGAACTCTTGACGAGTTAAAGTCGCTCAAAGCTTGCAGTACTCCAAACTCTTATTTGGGGGGGGGGGGGGAGCTCTAATGACCTCAGTCGGGCTTACTTCTGGGTAAACGTGCATTTAGATCAGGCTGCATATAACTCACTCCTTGCACAAGCCTCTCCTAAGGGCCACACTACACATAATGAAGAATGTATCTGCATGCAAAACCACAGCAGGTGGGGAGGGTGCTTAGCCTCCACTGCAGTTTCTGTGCCAATCGCAGTCACCTTGCCATCCTCCACTATTTACAGGTTTATTGCTTTTACTCATCTTTTTCCTTAGCCATCAGCTGGCTTTCCTTCATTTAGTCGAGGGATCTCCGAACTACAGCCCGGGGGCCAAATCCAGCCAACAACAAGGTTTTATCCGGCCTGCAGTAACTTAAAATATTTGACTTTTTTCCTTATTTATCATTTCTCAGTATATATCATTTATTAAGCATGGCATTGTATCTTCATGTCACATTTCTCTTTTGTTCTGAATCATATGCTGACTACAATAAAGATCCAAGTGAAACTTATTCAGTCATTTAAATTTCATTCATGAATGAAACCGATTTATTCTCTCTAAATTATATGATGGGGCCCTCATACAGAAAAGTTTGGAGACCCCAGATTTCGTCTTTCCCTGTCTGAGTTCTGATCCAATTTGGCCTCTCATCCTTAGCAGCTGAATAGGAAAAAAATCAGATCAAATCACCTACCTCCCATCCTTCAAGGTTGCACTTGTTTGGGAGTAAGCCAAAGGCTTGAGCTGTACAGACATGATTCTAATATATCTTCTTAACAGCCCTTCTTAGTCTCAGGATAACTATCACACACAAATTCTTGAGACTAACAGCCTGACCAGAAGCATATTTATTTGGATGCAAGTCCTACTGAATTCAGTACTGTATATACTGCACAGGGAGTGCAGCCTCCTTAATTTTATGATATGCCATTTAATTCAATGGATCCTAGGTGTGATAACATTTGCAGGATTACATAAAATAAGTATTTCTTATAACACTGACAGCTGTAGCAGTTACTAGTCCATATCCTTCAAAACCCAAAGTTCAGGCTCTCTCACAAGGCTGTTTCACCACCACCACTAAGAAACAATAAAAACACTTTCTGATTTATAAACCAGATTATTAATGTAGTTACATCTTTCATGGCTACTGACAAGGAGAAAGAGGAGTGCAGGGCAATGGTGACAGATTTAAACAACCTCCATAATACACTACTAAGAAGGCAGATCAGATGGTAAAACATATGCAAAAACATATGCACACAGCACCCCCTTCAGACTCTTAATTAAATGCAAATCTTTGCATTCCACACCTAGCAACTACTTGGCAAAGTCTTGCATTCCTCTGAAGAATTCTGAGGATTTCAGAGGTCCACAGCATGCACTTGTATGTATCCTTTTATTCCCCAAGTTTTAGTCCCCAAACCTATTTTTCAGTCCTAGATGCAGATTCAAATCCCACTCAACCATAAAACTCCCTAGGTGACCTTAGGCCATTCTCATTCAGCATCACCTACCTTGCAGGATTGTTGTGAGGACCAAAGGGTGGGAACTATGTACATTACACTGAGCTTCTACACTATGCAAATTACACCGAGTTTCTTATAGCAAGGACAGTGTGGAAAATGACAGGAATCACGAGTGGCTTTGACACGATAGGCTATAAGGTGTGCAACTTGACTACTCAAAAGGCGCTTAAGCAAGAAGAAACACCAGGTCACTTGAGACCCGAATAGCTTTTAAACATGGCTAGTGGACTGCCTGGTCCTGTTGGGTTTTAGCTTTTACAGCAGGCAGTTGCTTTTTGTACTAGCCTGGGCTTCTAACAGCAGTTTTTCAGACCGGCGTAGACAACATCCACTTCTGTACTGCAATGTTTCATCTGCTCATTTCTACAGATCAACCTGCTAAATGGCACAAGAGACTGCAGCAATGTATCTAGTCTGTTAGCAGGCTTACAAGTAGGCAGAAGTCTCCTGCATGCCTGAGTCAAATTTTTGTTTAATGTAATTCTCTACCACCTTTCCCCAGACAACAGGAATGGGACCCAGGATGGTCTTGAGATGTATGCAGTTTATCCTTGGCTAGAACACTTCCACAGCTTTAGAATTCGAGGAACCCCTCCAGTTAATTTCAAGGGGAATGATGTGCATCCACTTAGGTTCGTTTGGTTTTTTTAAACAAAGCAACATGACAGAATACAAAGTATTACCTATAAAAACAGAAAAAACTATGCTCTGTCAGTTGCAAACAGGTTTATTCTTAAATCTTGGAAGGCCAAATACCCACCTACTATCTTACCATGGAGGCTGTATCTTCTTCTCCTACAGAAGCCAATTTAGATTCATGGCCTTCACACTGAAGTGTTAATAGATTAACATCTACTTCAACTGGGGGGGGCAGGATAAAAGGCAATATACATCAAGCTCACAAATTTCTCCTCTGCTCCCTCCCCAAGCTTTGAGTTCTAGCAATAGAAGAGCAAGTAGGATGGACTATGTAGGATCACTCCTTGCCTCCCCACTGGCTAGTTCTTATGACTGCAGGGAATCTAAGAGACTGCCCTAATCACAAGTTGCTTCTTGCACTGAGTGTCTAAGGTAGCAGCTGACTTCTATACTGTTACATGCATCAGCCAGCACTCACTTGTGGCAATATGCAGGCATGCAAGTTATCCCATTTTCCTTTGGCTACATTCCAGTCTACCACCTCAAAACTGTCATATATAGATCAGGCCTAGGCTCTGCAAAGGTGGCACTTACAACGCTGAAATGAAAACATCTTTATCTGGCTATTATTGGCTGTGGCAGGTGAGGAAAAGCATTCCAAGTATACCCAATCTACATGGCATCAGAAATTTGACTTAAAACTAATGATCCACTGTTGCAGTTACTAAAATTGTTTTCAGAAGTTTTATGGGGGATTTATCTTGGGAGGTTATCTGTGTAAGGGAGATCATGCACTGGTGCCATTTTCCAGGGGCAACACAAGCCAAAACGTACAGCCTGAAGGTAGGAATGAGAACAAGACCGTCTTTCTATGCAAAGTTTAAAAACTCTTGGACAAAGAGGTCTGGATAAGGGATCATCTACATGTATATACTTTAATCAGAAAAATCCCATGATACACACTTACCTATTATATCCAAAGTCTGACTGGACTTGCCATTCTGGTACACTGCATTCTTCCTTGCTTGCAGCTCAACCCTTCTCAGCCTTCAGAAGCCCCACCAAGTGATTTGACACACAAGGTACAACACATGCACAACCATAATCAATGGCTGATGGCTTCCTGGTTGAACATACCATAAATCCAGAAACAGCTAAGCCATTCTGCCACAGCAAACTGGCTGGGCTGAACACCATCCCCTCCCCCAGATGTGTAGTATCATTGCAGTCCTACTTGACAAGGACCACTAAGATGCCTGGCCTTTCCCATGTCACTGCCTCCCATGCAACTCCATTTGCTGGGTGCCATGAAAATGGGTTAACTATTCCAGAGAACCTGAAAGACAAGGTACCACAGTGCAGACAACTGTGACACATATGCAAATGTAGTTTATTTCAAGACTTAAAGCACAGAACACATACAGCATTCTTGATACCAAAGACCAGGAGATTAGATTGCCCAAGAATCATTGTCTTCTCCAGCCCTCCAAGGCCTTGTCCCAACTCTGATGCCAAAATTCCTTTTAACTACACACATCAAGGATTGACTTTTGATGGCCTATGATCCCATCTCTACAGGTTCAGGGCTTCCGAAACACCTGTATGCATTCCATCCACATCAACACTAATAAGCAACAGTCGTGCAACCTTGCAATTGTGCAAACTTTGTTTATTAACTTCAAAAACCAGGTTTATTTCCACTTCAATGATCACTCTCTGCTGCTTCTGTTGAACACCTCCTGCTTCAGGCCTGCTTCAGGCTTCAGGCCTGCACTTCAGGTGCATAAGGCTGCACCGAGACTCCTTGAACCTGTTAAAAGAAGCCAAAGTTAGATGTAAGCTGTAATAGAGTCCCCTCTCTGGAGAAAAAAGCAGGGTAGAAATCTTTTAAATAAAATAAATAGTATTTAAAGAGTTTAGAGTCAAAAGGTTTGAGTGTTTCAACAAACCCAATCTACATGGCATCAGCAATTTTATTCTATGTAGTACTGAAAACCTGGCAGACTGTGCACTCATTTCTACTTGGCATGATTTAAGACATGTGGAAGTACACTTATCCACAACATGCTCTATAGACTCCTCCATCTGTCACAAAGTTGAAACACCAATGCACATCTGTGATACTGTAGCAAAATGCCTTTAAATGCAAGCCACTACTATTTTTAACTTTCACAATATAAATTACTGCAGAAACCGAGGCTGGTTCACGAAGTTAGGCTCCAAAACTATAAAAAGATTGGTAGTCCAATATTACTGTAATCTTTGAGTTATGAACTCTCAAACTCAAAAATCAAAGGACAATGATCCAAGGCAGTGGTTCTCAAACATTTTAGCACTGGGACCCACTCTTTAGAATGCCAATCTGTCATTGTGATGCCAGAACCTGCTGCTTTCCTGATAATGCAGCAGTACCTTGGGTTATTTCTCAGCCATTTTCCAATAGCAAAGTGAATCAGAAAGGAAAAAGGCTATTTACAACTTTGACTCAAGCAAAACAACCACACAGCCTTCCTCTTTCCCAGCATCCCATCTTTTCCAAATATGGCTGCTCTAAGTGCTTCATGACCCACTTAAAATTGGCTCATGACCCACTGGTGGGTCATGACCCAGTTTGTGAACCACTGATCTAAGGAAAGTTGCATGCTTTTTTTGGTACAACTTCCAAGCTAAGCACCATCATATATCATGAACACCATTAAGCCAAGTTCATTTAAACAACTTAGAAAGATTTATACACGTCAAATGCAAACTGCAATTTGGACATCAGTGGAATCAGACAATCTGGCTAGAACACAGGTTTTGTCAGCATTGCCGATATGATGGGGAAAAAAGATTAGTCATCATGTACCACTGAATGTCATTTTTGCAGCATGCAGTCTAAAATGGGGGTCTGATTTTACCTTAAAAGGCTTCCAAGAACTCTGGGAGGGAAGCATCTTAGAACAACCAGTTTCCATGTCATTCTCAAATGGACAATGTAAAGCAAGGCTTGCTGCAGAATCTGAAAGACAGTGGCATATTAAGATTAAGCAAGCATTGTCGTAACAGACTGGATACATCAACTAAACATATCAAATGAAGAGAACACGTTTTAACATGTATGAGACGTTAAATCAAGCCTGAGTGGAAGGTCTTTATGGACAAGCAAAGGTTTGACCTTGGTGCTTCCACAGGGAAGACTATTCCCACTAAAGTAGCAATGCACCACTTCAAATGCTTCTTCCTGCAAGAGGAGCTGCACAGAAGACACCAGCATGTCAGGAGAGGCTGGGTTAGAAACACCCTCCCTTGATGTTGGCTTCCTATGGAGAAATGCTTTCTACAGGGTGTTCGGAAAGTCACTGTGCACTTATGTATATTTATGAAAAGTGCACAGTGACTTTCCGAACACCTTGTAAGCACTCGATTAGGCAAGACCCCATCCCACAGTAGCAGGAACTACTACTCACTGAGGGCTACCCTCAATAGCTTCCCTCCTCACCCCCACATAAATGCACCAGGCCTGGTTTTAACCATTCTACTGTTCAGACAGTGAACCTACGACATGCATGCTCACGACATGCATATCCTGACAAGATTGCTTAACTGGATGTGGGAATGGGACAGTTGTCCAAACCATCCCTCTAATCTAGCTACTAGTACTTTAGTAGCTAGGTTAATACTTTAAAAATTGCTCCACCCCAGCAGATGCAGACTTACCTGTCCATACTTTCAGCAGCTCTGCCACAATAGTTCAGAATACGGTTGGCAGTTCGGCTGCGCATGCCAGCTTTGTAATTCTGCCCCTGCAATTAAAATATCATGCCAGATGTTAAACCTACTCAACACCCAGAATTCCCATCTTTTTGCTTCTCCCATTTGGAGGGGGGGGCTTGAAGCTACAGGGGGCAATTGGGAGAATGCCAACATGGGCAACAGAAGTGCCTGCCAGCATTCTCAAGCATCCCCTGCACCGAGTATGTATACAAGTCTAGAGTCTCACTGTTCCAAAATAAAAGGAAAAACACTACCTTTTGTACAGGACTTGAAGACAAAGAGGCAGGTTATTGGGAGGGATTTGAAAAATGTTTAAATTGGTGATCAGTAACCACAGTGGGTCATGGGGGCACAATCAGGGCACCACCTGTTCAGATGGCACAGGAGGGAGAAAGAAAGCCTCACCCAATCTTGCCTTCACCACAGTGGAGGCACTTTAGCTCAGCATACATGCCCTCTTTTTGGCAGCAGTGCTTGCCTGTCCATTCTGTATGCAAGAGCCCCCTTAGATCAGGCCAAAGGGCCATCTATTTCAGCTTCCTATGTCTCATAGTGGCCCACCAGAGGCCTCAAAGAGCACACAAGTTGCCTGCATCCTGTTGCCACTCTCTTGCATCTGGCATTCTGAAGGAGCCTACCCCAACATGGCTTGTAACCTATGATGGCCTTTTCTCCTAGAAATCTGTTCAATCCCTCTCTTAAAGGCATCTAGGCCAGATGCTACCACCACGTCCTGTGCAAGGAGCTCCACAGACCATAAAGAGAAAGAACCATTCCATTTCCACAACTTTCTGTAAAGACTCTGGAAAGGGAATTGCCACATAGGAAAGAAATTCATTTCACACTTTTCCTTTCCTCACCTCTTGCAGGAGTGACTGATCCTCAACTACTACACAAATCTCCCAGGGTTCACAGCTTCACTTCAGAAGCACTCCACGATATGCTCATGGAATTATTTAATTTGATGTTTAAGCAGCAACCCTCATGACTCCTTGCTTATCTCAGTCTAAACTTCTCTGCACACAGAGTTACAGAGAATTCTGCTGATGTTCATATTTCACTGTGGGCTATAGAAGACTGTCGTTTAGGCTGATACTAACTGCCGCGGCTTAAATACCACCTGATCTGAAGGCTCACTGAAGGCTACTTGCAGAATGCTTGATACTCTGGTACAGAATACAATGTACAGCATATCAGATGTAAAATCATACACAAAATAGGTATGCTCACTTACAAAAATATATGCAAAAGGACTGGGCTTCTACATGCATGTATTTATAGCCAACACACTATGCTGCTTGAACTGGGGTAGCTTAAGAAACATTCCTTAGAACTGCAAAATATATCCAAGTTTAAATATATCCAGGTTCAATTCTGAATTTGTTTGCATTCATAAGATGGGTATTTATGTATGGATTAACCACCATTTAATATTGTACACATTAGTAACCAGACAAGCGTTTCCATTCAAACGATTTTTTAACAGAAGCCCTAAATGGAAGCAGAAACTCACCAGACCTTTTCCAAGCGCTGTAACAAGAACAGTCAATGCCACTTGGCTTCAGGTGACTGCATCATCTCTTTCTGCCAAGCTAGCTTTGCAACAACTGGAGCTGTACAGACGTAGTATCATTGCCTTGAAATCCCCCAACTTAGAAAGGAGTCTCATTTTTTCATAATTCTAAATGCAAGACAGGACAGAAAACAGATTGCAGGATAGGTGTTAACACAACATGACGATACACTCAACCCTCCCGCCAAATTCCCTTTGTAACTGGTGTAATCAGACAGATTCTGGCTTAACAGCAAAGGTATCAACACTTCCGCTCTGATGGGGAAAAAAGTTTCGTCATCATAGACACCAGTTAAATGTATACTTCACAGAGGGAGAGGCATGAGAGGACAAGGGCAAGGAACTCGCATAATGGAAGCACGGGGAGGGAACCAGAGAATGAAGGCAACTAGGCCCGGAAAAGCAGGCTGCACGTTCGTCCTGCAGGACAGAAGCGCACATGCAGAAAGGAAGCACGTGCAGGGTGGTCTGCGGCAGCAGAGATCAGGAAACAAAGGCCTCCTCCAGGCCGCGGGGCCCATAAGAGCAAGTCCACGTGAGCTCGAAGGAAGCCGCTTCAGACGATCAAAATAGGGCGAGGAAAGACAAGAGGCTTGAGGAGAAGCCGACAATAAATTGCAATTACAAAAAGAGCCAAGTATGGAGCAGATGTTATCGGATTGCTTCGCACCCAAAACTCACCTCTTTCGAAGATCGGCGGAAAAGAAAGAAGGGGGCCTCGCGACCTAATTATATAGTCCGGGCGGCGCCTTAGTGCGCAGGCTCACCTCAAGGCACTTTGGGAAATGTAGTCCTGAGTAGCACGTGGCTCAGAGCTTCCGTTTGCCGGTAGCGCGCGTTGCTGAATGGGATATCTTGGGAGAGTTTAGCCTGTTTGCGCATGTCTTTTATTGCAAATCTCATGCAATATGTGCAGGCTGGACAGGAGCTTGGACTGGCACCGTGTAATAGAATAACGTTTTAGCCGCGTTTCCAGTAACAAAACCACGAAAGGGGTGTTTGTGTTGTAGGGTCTGAACGTTTGAAAGTCAGTAAGGCAGCGATCCTGATCGTATTTACAAGAGAGTAAGTGCAGCTCAGTGGGACTTCACTTACTTCTGAGTAGACATCCATAGGCTTGCACTGTAAATAAATGATGCTACTTTGTTTCTCAACTTTCTCAATGACCAATCGTATGATTTAGTGACTGACATTTTGACTGGCATTAACAACAGTTTTCATCTTAAAGAAGGTAGACTTTAGAATGATGGTGACAGCTGGGAAAGGAAGCCCCGCGGCCTGGTATTGCAGGGGAGGCCTTTGTTTTCTGGTCTCTGCTGCCTTGGACCGTCTTGCATGTTCTTCCTTTCTGCAATGCAGAAAGGAAATGCATCCAACAACAGTGAGCTGAGCCAAGCCCGCCTGGCCAGGTCCTATATGGAGAAAAGGCAAATCTATTGAAAGGGGTTTTCTGGAAAGAAAAATAACCCTTCTAATGCAGAAGTGAAAGCAACATTCAAAAATAAAGAGGAATTCCTGCCACTTCTTCTGACTTTCATCTCAAGATAAATTTGAACCGCGGAACATAATGGAACAACTCATAATCAGGGCGCAATCCTAACCTGGAGTTAGGCCGGCACAGTTAGCACAAGGGACACTAAAGTATGTTTAGACCACCCTCAGAGTCAGAGAGGCCAGCACACAGACATGCATCATCTTCCCTGACTCCAAGAGTGGCCCAAACACACTTTACAGTGTCCCTTGTGCCAGTCAAACTTTGCCAGCCTAACTGTGCCTGCCTAAATCCAGGTTAGGATTGCGCCTTCAGTGAAAGAATATATTTATAGGCACCAACTAATATTTACTAGGAAGCTTGCAAGTTTTCTAGTCACACAGCAAAGGGAAGAATACAGCAAGTCCTCACTTAAAGTTGTCAGTAGGTTCTTGGAAACTGCAACTTTAAGCCAAATGACTTATAATGAAACCAATTTCACCATGGGCTAATTGATTTATGTAAACAACAATTAGGTTCCTACAGCAAATTTCTGGTTACAAAAACATCAACAAACTTCCAAATAAAGACCCAAAACACTTCAACTATTGAATATTGAGCTCTCTGGGCCAGAGAAGACCCACACAGACATGAAATCACTTTTCTAAGTTGAAGCATTGTTTCTTTGTAAATGTCACATTTCCCTTTTGTTCTGAATCATATGATTACAAAAAAGATCCAAGTAAAACGTATACATTCATTTAAATTATATTCATTCATAAAACTTTTTTGGGGGGGGGGGCACGTGAAAATCTGTTAAATATGCAATGTGGCCCTCAGACCAAAAAGTCTGAAGACCCCTGATTTAGACACATGATGGACACCCTCCTCTATGAATATGCATATGCTGAACTTATAGGAACCTTCTGTGTTTGTTTTTCATTCATTTATTTCTTGTGGCATGCTAGCAATTCTTTCACGTTCAGGAATTTCTGACCGAATGCCTTCATTATTATCCAAATTCCACCGCTTACTGGTAGTGGTTGCTATAATCTCTTAATTCCCATTTTCCCCATAAATACATCCTTTTTGGATAGTTTTGTTTGAGGCTATTGATACTCTTGGGTGTACTACTCCTACTATTACTCTTCCAGAGACCTGAAACAATGGCTGTGTTTGTAGACTTTATTATACTCACAGCTAAAGTCTTTGGACACATCCTTCACTCTCTTCTGCGATGGGTAAAGAAACCTCCCGAAAAAAGAGTCACTCATGAAATCTGCTTGATAACAGGTACAGCCAGTGCAACTGGTATCGGGCGGCTTTTTGCACTGGAATTTGCCCAAAGGGGAGCAACCCTTGTCTTGTGGGATATAGACCCAGAGGGTAATGAAGCCACAGCTCGGGAAGTACGCAAGCTGGGAGCCAAGGCCTATGTCTACACCTGTGATGTGGGCCGGAAGGAAGAGGTGTATACTACCGCTGAGAACACACGAAGGGACGTGGGAGATGTCACCATTTTGGTCAACAATGCTGGTGTTGTGGCTGGGAAGCCCTTCTTGCAGTGTCCTGATGAACTGTTGGAGCGGACCATGAGGACTAACTGCCATGCTCACTTTTGGGTAAGTGTCAATCTGTACACCAAAAATGGGAATCACGCTACCAAGTGAAACATGAATTGGGAATCAGCAAATCTAATAGCCTGTCTTATGTATGTAGGGTGGCCTAGCTGTCAAGATACAGTTTGCTGGGCTGGTAACTTTTTGGCTTTAACTTTTGGAAGGGAGTTGAATCAACAAATGCCTGTGAGTCGCCAGCTCTTCCTATTCATGTGCTATGCCTTCTTAGAGGCTGCACTTAAAAATTCCACCCCAATCATTCCCCTTCCAGCCCAACCAATGCAAAACCAGTAGCCTACCACCACTTTGCTGTCAAGCACTCTTAACTCAATCCAGCAAAGACAATTGTGATGCTTCCCTCTTAATATTTTTGTTTTGCTAATAAGGTACAGCCATTTGATCTGAGTGCCAGACAATACAACTACTAGACTGAATTGGGAGGCAATTGTGTTAGAACAGCGGTTCTCAAACGTTTTAGACTGGGACCCATGTTTTAGAATAGCACCTGTGTTGGAACCCACCGGAAGTGACATCATTAACCTGGAAGTGATGTCATGGCCATAAGTGACATCATCAAGCAGGACGTGTTTTTTATTTATTTATTTTTGACTATATAATTTTGACTGTATAAGGGAAACAAAAAAACTCAGACACACAAACAAAAAAACAAAAAATTAAACATAAATATCAAAATTGTCAAGAAATGGCTTCCAAATATCAATAAATTTGTCAGTACGACACATCATCAAGCAGGAAGTGCTGTCATTGTGACATAATCAAACGACACTCCTGGAATGCAAACTGGCATTCTTGGACTACATCAATTGCACAACCATGAAACATTCCTGACAGAAAGCAAGATGAGGACAAAATATTATGCAGAAGCACTGAACTAAAAACAGTTTTTTTAAAAAACCCTCCCTTGAAAATTTGAACTGTTAACTCACAAAAGGAGTATAGCAAGAGTAAAGTTTGCAGCATCCAAGATGGCTGCTCCCAGCTTGTCACAACCCACCTGACATCAGGTCACAACCCACCGAGTGGGTCCTGACCCATCGTTTGAGAAACATTGTGCTAGAATTTAAAAATAAGGAAGGCACAAAATAGAGCATAACCATAGAGGGGAACTTTACTAGTTTATCCCTAATTGTGCCCCATGTGCACGCTCCTTTTAAATTTTAAAACTGTTCCACTGAAGTGAACAGAAGCTTTTAAAATTTAAAAATAGTTCATGGTGCGGGTTCAGCTGGGCTTAAAACTGCAGTGGGGACAAACAGCTAAAGTCCCTTACAACAGTGTGATTTTGCTCCATTTTTAACACCTCCTCACTTATTTAATTCTAAGACATTTCCTCCATCCAACATCATGAAGCACAGATAAGACCCTTCGCATATCTTTGGCTTGCTTGATTATATCCATGGCATTCTAGGAAGCATCTGTACCTTTGTCACCATCCAAAAGTACCGCCCATTTTTACAACTTCTGAATGTGTTGAAAAAATGGGGGTCCCAGCACCTTTACTTATCAAGTGTCCCTTTCTGATGAGCTGCCTGGATCTTAACTCTTCCCTCTGCTCCAGCTGAGAAACCCAAAAGTGATGCAGGCTGTAGCTCTGCAACAGGGACCAATATGGCTTTATTTACATTTTTATGCTACCCTTCCTCCAAGGAGCTCAGGGTGGTATACATGTCCCTTTCCTCATTTGGTTCTCACAACAACCCTGTTAAGTAGGTGAGGCTAAGATATAGTAACTGGCCAAAGGCAGGATTACCAGATACAAATGGGGACAGTGTGCCTAAACCTTAACCGTTTTGAAACTCTTCCATGATGAGCTGCTCCTGCCTAAATTCCCTCTTCTATACAGTGGTTAAAGCAGTGGTATCATTCAAATGATTTAGGAACAGGAACTCACTTTTGATTGGCACTTGTCTGGAACCCGGAACCAACCACGGAGCCTGTTAGGATCTGGAACGCCCGTTCTGGTCTGTTCCTCCTGAATGACATCACTGGGTTAAAGGTACAGGCACTCTGTCCCAGTTTGTATCTGGTAACCCTAGTATAGCCCAAGGTCACCTAGGAAGCTTCATGGCTGAGCAGAAATTTGAATCTGGATCTTCCAGATCTAAGTCCAATTCCCAAACCATGGGGCCATCCTGCCTCTGCCTTGATCTCTTAGTCCAGAAGCTTCACGGAGAAGTTAATATGAGTTGGTGCATATAAAGGAGTTCTACAAACCGCTATGCTTTGGAATGTTTCTTTTTGGTTCTGCTAAAAATAAATCCCTTGGCCTGGTGTGGGCAGTGCTTTTTGCAAGAACTAATTTTGAAAAGCAGCTTATCGGCCAGGTCTCCTAGAACATAGTCTGTTGCTCATTAATCCTACTTTTCAGAACACAGAAAAGATGAAAAGACAAATTGAACGGAAGGTATTTTAAGAGGATTGGATTGAAAACTAATCTTGTTATGCTTGTTATCGTTGTCACATGTGCCTCTAAAACTGGGACTTTAAATGGGCAATAGGCTTTATCATCTGAGCTGGAACAGAGGGAAAGGGGAAACAACGGCAGGAAAACAAGTTTTTAGTGGTACAATTTATTTGTTAGAACTCCACAGATCTTCCTAAGTGTGCTGAAAACCTCCTGATGGTTCTGCCAGAGGCAGGGGCGTACCTAAAGAAGTGCAAGGGGGTGCAATTGCACCGGTCAAAAAGCTTTAGGGGGGCAACAAGCTAAGCTTGACATTAGTGGCCAAAATTGTGAAAACCTTAGTTTGTATGAATAATACCATCATCTTATATATAATTGGAAAGATAATCGACCCCTGCTAACTGGGCAAGAGGCACTTTTTCAAGTGATGTCCTCTTATATTTAGCAGGGGGAGAGCTATTGTCCCTCTTCACCCCAGCACAGTGTCTTTCTCGTGGCTGTTGCTGATGGCGTTCTCCATTCTTTTAGATTGTGAGCCCTTTTGGGACAGGGAGCCAGTTAACTTTAATGTTATTATTTGCCTGTAAACCGCTTTGTGAACTTTGTGTTGAAAAGCGGTATATAAATACTAGTGATTGATTGATTTAATGCAGAATGCAATGACACAAACCAGAGTGTAATGCTTTTAGTAGCTGGGCCTTTTTGGTGCTCCGGTTTTAGCTAAATTTACAAACATACCACCTTTTTTTGGATCTGAGAATAGAGGAACTTTAAACACAGCAACAATTTTTAGTTTAATAAGGCAATTAGAAGGGGGCGGCTGTTCCTCCTTCTCTTCGGAGCCACTGCAATAAAGTTTAAACAATAGAACCACAATTTTCCTAGAGGGGTTAGTTTTGCCCTGTTTTAACTTTGCCTCTTCGAGTTTACAAGAGTTTTGCGCTGTAGCCACCCCTTTTTAAAACCGGCTTTTCTTATTTTTGTACCTGCCCTAGGCCTTAACTATGCTATTAGGGTTCAGTTGCAAGATCCATTTTTCACATACCAGGGATGTCACAAAAACATTCCATCCAAAAACAGTGTTTCTTTTTTCTTTTGAGGGGCTAAACCTTCTATGGTTTATCACAGCAGGAGTGGAAGTTGATGGCTAGAACTCCAAAAGCCAAACAAAGATTTTTTGGTTGTTCAGACAGGCTCTGATAACTGCTGGGAGAATTTAGAAACAAACTTGCAGTTATAGCACATTATACACAAACGCTTTTGACCAGTGGTGGTATCTAAAGCGGGAGGAACCAGTACGCTGGGCGGGACTTACGTGTGATTGGCTGCCCGTCTGTTCGGTTCTGCCGCCTGCCCGCCCGCCGCACGGGCTGCCCTGGCCTCAGAGGGGGGACGGGTGGGGGGTGCGCCGGGTGCCTGAGCGAGCAGCAGTGTGGCGCGCCAATCGGGGGCAGCCCGTGCAGCGGGTGGGCAGGCGGCGGAACAGAACGGACGGGCTGCCAATCAACCGTACGTCCCACCCAGCATTCCGGTTCCTCCCGTTTTAGATACCACCACTGCTTTTGACCTGTACTTACCCCTTGGAGGCAACTTGCTAAATTTGACATATTTGACATATCTTTTATAGCGGTTAGCTTCTTTTTAAGAAATATACATATATATCCTGATGGCCACTGGAAGTTGGGGACCGGTTTGTACTGAGCCGTTCAAATGTGCACCTTTGAATGAGCCATTTCATGGTGGTGGGGTCCCTTAGACGGGGGCCTTAGAGTTCTGTAGAACTGGTTTGATCCATCTTGATTAGCTTTTACCTGTTGCCTGGGAGTTTGGCCACAAAAGGGACTGGCTGCCCAAAACAACACTTCATGCACGGCCAGTACTTCAAAGCTCCTGCGTCCACTAGCTCGTTGACCTAACAGCCAGTGAAGGTTACACTGGACCCAAACAGCCTCACGTTATAGCCATTGGGATGGGACCTCTCACACTCGTCACATACGTTTACACTCACACTTTCACACAACTGGCCTTTCAGACCAGGACACTGGTTGCGGGCCCTAAACAGACCCGCCTGGGCATCCTCAGACTCTGTAGAGTGACACTTACTGGCGCCCCCACGGGGTGACGTCCCCACAGGGTGACGTCCCTCCAATCCTCTAATCTCTTGCAACCTCTGTTAGGTGTTGCACAGGGAGTCGGTTCCCAGTTGCCAGCCCAAGCAGAAAAGACTTCCTGCATCAAGAGAAGACTGCCGGCTGGAACTCTGCCTGCAGGACCGGTTCCCGGTCAGTCACATCCCTCAGAGGCTGAACTGCCAATTGGTGTTAAAAAGGCAGGTCCCCGTACGGGCCACCAAGAAAACCTGTTGCCGATAAAGGGCACAAAATGGTTCTCATCACGGGGAAAGAATGTAAAAAGGCAAACAACCAAACGAGAGAGTATGAGGATCATCTTTATTACACCTGCACAGGCGGGCCAATCTCCCTACTCCACTCGGCAAGCAGAGAAGAAGAGCAAGAGCATACAATTCCAAATCATTTTTATATCCCTCTCGCCCCGCCCCCAAGCTACTGCTTGGTGGAAAATTACCACACAGGTGCTGGGACATGAGAAGCCCTGTGTCAATTGGGCCTTGAGAATATTCTGTGGCCATTCCGATAAGGGAGGAAGCTCTGCCGGCTTTAGCCAGTTCGCTATCTATTGTGCAGGGCTAGCTGTAGTGGATGAAGAAGGTTGCAGGTGGGGCAAGTGAGTGAAAACAATGAGAGCAAAGAGAGAGAAAGTTACATACTTCAGCAACTTTAGGCAAGAGACTTTAAGCAAAAGACTCATGATGGCTGCATTTTGGTCTGATGGCAACAGGATGATGATACAGGGAGAAAGGGGAGTTGGGCGCAAAACTGATTTACTTCATGTTCAGTTCACTTCACTTCACGAGGATTTCCCTCGAACACAGCCTAATCCAGAACTGCCTGGCTGCCATAGGAACAGCGGCAGCAAAATGGCAACTGCTGCATCCTGTGGGAGCCAGGCAGCCCCCAAAGTCTCCTCAGAAAAAGGGGACATTGGTCCCCTTCCCCCAGAGAAAGTCCTGCCACCCACAATGAGGCTCCTCAGATCACCGCTACCATGTGGGGTGGAGCGGCCACTGGCTGTATCCAAGCTCCCATCCCCAGGCCTTGCAGCCCCAATTCAGGCTACATGGCTTGCATGAATCTGCACCTGCTAAATAGCAGGTGCAGATCCAAGTAGCCCATTGGGGCAGCTTACCCTGGGGTAAGGGCACGAACATGTCCTTGCCCTGTGGAGGCTCCAGGCAACTCTCAACTTGCTCCAGCACAAGTTAGGATTGCGCCCTTAAGGATACAATTCTTTTCCCATCACATGTTTTCCCATCACATGGGCCTAAGCTAGGGCAATACCTAAAATTCAACCTACCTAGTAGTAAGTAACAATTAAATCAGGCTTGCTCTTGTATTCTCTTTGCTCTTTTGCAGATCTTGGAATGTTATATCAACATCTTTCAATTTGCAATTGTAATATGTGGCAACTGTACACAATCTCCCCTTCTCTTCTCCCTTTGCAGACTGTCAAAGCTTTTCTCCCACAAATGATCGAGAAGGGTCATGGCCATATTGTGACAATAGCAGGATCACTTGGACTTTTTGCAGCAGGTTGCGTAGAGGTCAGTAAATTCCTATTCATAGAAATCTAATAATAATATGAACAATCTCTATAGTCCCTTCATTTTAACCGTATGCATGCATTTACTCACATTTATAACCTACACAATCACACTGGGATCACTCACAATAAATTAAACAAATTAAACAATAACTTATGTGACTCCAAAGGCACTGAATCACTAGCAATAAATTCAAGGGTGCATTAATATATCCTAATGATATCTTATTCAAGCAGAAAAAAGCCAATAGATCATTTTAAATCTATTTTTGTGTTTAAAATTCAAAGTACTGTTTCACTAATCTAGTCAGATGAGAGTGAGAGCACAATCCTATCCTGGAGTTAGGCAGGCGCACAGTTAAGCCAGCAAAGTTTGGCTAGCACAAGGGACATTGTAAAGCACGTTTGGACCACTCTCGGAGTCAAGGAGATGGCGCACGTCTGTGTGCTGGACTCTCTGACTCCGAGAGTGGTCCAAACATCCTTTACGGTGTCCCTTGTGCCAGCCAAACTTTGCTGGCCTAACTGTGCCGACCTAACTCCAGATTAGGATTGCACTCTGAATGTGGTATATGCAAAGGGTCTATGTATACAAAAACATACCACCACATTGTAGCAATTACCAAGGAACAGAGTGCTAATAAAAGGTTGGGACTACATTGCTAGGAGATTATTTTCAATAGCTGGGGTAACCAGGGGCACGGAGCAGATTTAACTCTCACCAGCATGCTATCCCCAAGTATACTCCTGGTTCTAGATGATCAAGTATTCCACAAGGAGTCCTTGTGGGGCTGAGCCCAATCCTCATGAGGCTGAGAATGCAGATAAGTATGGCAGCCCCAGAAGTCTTTTCAATTACAAACCTTCCTTCCCATCATAAATATCTCAATCATCTTTCCGCTGATTTCTTGTCAAGGCAATGCACAAATCCATAAACAAGCATGACTGATCAAAAAGATCAGTAGAGAGGGAAGCAACAATCGATAAGTTGTCTGGTTCAGCATGGAATTTTCCTATCTCTGCATCAAGTCCTGGATTAATAAAAGATGAATAGCAGCCAAGCAGAAGGACTCAGTTTCATTTGAATAATCCACTTTGCTGGTAGGATCCATTTTGGGCTCTTTAGGTAATGTGGCAGTTTTTAGGAATAGACACACACACACACACACAATGATTCTCAACATAAATTCAACATAAATTCAAGGGACTGTCTTGATTCGACACACTGACTTGGTCAGGTAAACCTACAGCACAATCCCTTACTTCACTTGGAAGAAAGTTCCATTGTGTTCAATGGGACTGACTTTGCTGTAAATGTGTATAGCAGTGGTTCCCAAACTGGTGAGTCACGACTCATCCCCCACTTCTCCCTATCCTTTTAAGGGGTGGGGAAGGGGAAGGCAGCAAGGCGATCCCCAGGATCACGCCTTTGCCAGGGATTGGTGGTTTTTTTTAACACTTACCTGCACTGGGGTCCTGGAGGGTCCTGGGGAGACCTGTGAAGGGTTCGCCAAGCCTCCAAACATGTTAAAAAAAGAAAAAAGGGGCGCTTTATGTCACAAAACCAGAAGTGCCCTTTTTTTTCTTTTTCTAGACATTCTAGACATCTTTTTCCTTTTTCCCAGACCCCGAGGACCCTCTAGGACTGTTGGGGTGACGGGGAGCCCCTTTGTGGAGACGGTGAACCCCTTGGTGGAAATGTTGCCCAGGCCCCTCTGCGAGGCACGCCCGGTTGTGAGCCTGACGTGGCGTTTCCAGCACACAGGGGCTTTCCACCAGCACTTCGCCACGTCTCCAGAACAGGGACTTTCCGTACACGCGGTTGGCACCTGTTTCCTGAGCACGTCTCAAGTGCATTCAAAGCTCACTTTGCCAAGTGGTCAATATCTGCATCGCTTACTGCCAGCTATAGTTGTAATGTCAATAAAAGGGAACCTCATCAAATGATGAGAGGCAATTCCGACACCAGCAAAAAGTCTGATGTGATTCCATCCCAACATAGGACCCGAGTGAAGGAGGCTGGTAAGTGTAAAAAAAACCTCCCATCCTTAGCTGCAGTACAATCCTAGGGATTGCATTGCTGCTTCAGCACGTTTGTGACACTTCTGGATCACTGCCAGTTGCGCCGGCCCAAAGAACACTCTGGATTGTGCTCTGGGCTCAAGCCTTAGCCGCCCCAAGATTAGCCAAGGGAGAAGATTTTTGTAATAAGTTCTTCATGTTTTTCCCAGGATTACTGTACTAGCAAATTCGCTGTGGTTGGATTCCACGAAGCACTTAGCCATGAGCTGAAAGCCAAAAGAATTGACGGTGTGAAGACGACGCTGGTGTGTCCTTTTTTCATTGACACTGGAATGTTCTGTGGCTGTAAAATCAGGTAAGAAGTGCAGCGTGCTCATGCAGCTCCCACCGCTTGCAAATGCACCAGATCTCAGACATGTTAAGCTCAACAGTAGATTGGAAGCTTGACGATGGATTCAAACTGAGTTTTGTTCCTAGTGAGTGATATCACTAGTTATCAACTGATGAGAATCTGGAGACATTCGATTGCCAAAGGAAGCTGCTTTAAATAGTCTGTTGGCTCATCTAGCTGTCTATCCACCTGACAGCAGCCTTCCCAGGCCTGCTAGAATTTTCACTGCAGACCTAGTGCATGCAAGACCTGTGCTCCACTACGGCGTTTAATTTGATGCTGCAACCACCACATTTCTGACAAGCTGCAACATTTAGTTTGAAAACTTGGTGGCAGCAGAGTCCAGGTGGATTTGAGCAATTTGGAGCAAAGAGGTAAACCCAAAATTGGCATCAGATCCCTTCTGTAGATCTATGAGTGTTTGTAGAGTGGCAGTAACTCTAGGTTTGATACAAAACAAGATTACCCCCTCCCCTTTTTTTAATTGTATTCAGTGCTTCTGCATAGGAGTGGCGTCAGATCCTAGACCTGGGGTGTCAAATTCATTTCACACAACAGACCGAATAGCATTCATGATGCCTGCTGAGGGCTAGAAGTGATGTCATTAAGCAGGAAGTGATGTCAGTTCAGTTCTTTATTTAAACGGTCAAAGACCAGAAATATCAAACATTATAACAAAACCTTAGATATAAAACATGTAACCAAGGAGTACAATATAAAAAGATAGACAAATTGCATTATGGGAAGAAGGTAACATCATAGCTCAATATCAAGGCACTACTAAAAATATAGAGTTTTTTAAAATTGAGCACACTTAGGGATAACAAACATCGTCAGATAATATCCTAAACTCGTTTTCTTAGTACTCTTTTTCTTGAGCCACCAATACTTTTCGGATTTTAACTGCAGCTGCAAGAAAGCTGGCACATTTTTTAGATACCTGATCATTGCATCCTGTTAATAGCAAATTGGACAATTCCCTGGTCTCGAGTCTCGGAAATTTCTTAACTAAAGGGAAGATGAATTTTTCGCGGATACTTTGATAAAATATGCATCTAAATAAAACATGCTCAGAACATTCTATCTCCCCTATGCCACAAGGGCAAAGTCTTTCTGCTAGAGGTGTTCCATTTAGTTTTCCCTCAAGGACCGCTGAGGGAAGAAGCCCCCATCTTGCGAGGAAGAAAACCCTCCTATGTTGTGGTATTTCTAAATATGTCAAAAAAGGAGAAGGCTTAAGTACATATTTACTTTCCTCAGAAGAGAGGAAACTTCTCAGTGAAGTTTCATAGGAATGAAATGGCTCAGGAATTGGAAGGCACTTTGTATTGCTGTTCTAGAAAGGATCAGCAATGATAGACTCCCATGTATGCCTCTGAAAATTAACTAAAATGAGACACCCATGAACAAGCTAGAGCAGTGGTTTTCAAATGTTTTAGACCAGGACCAACTTTTTAGAATGGCACTCGTGTGGGGACCCACCAGAAGTGATGTCATTAACCTGGATGTGATGTCATAGCCAGAAGTGACAACATCAAGCAGGAAGTGCCATCATTGTGATGTCATCAAACGACACTCCTGGAATGCAAACTGGCATTCTTGGACTGCAGCAATTGCACAACCATGAAACAGCCCTGGAAGAAAGCAAGATGAGGACAAAAAAAAAAACTACTGTCACAATCTGCCCTTGTCTTTGTGGGGATGCAGAATATGTTGCAAGATGATGGAAGGCAAACCAAGGAAGGCAAGGGCAAGACTGGTCAAGCACTGTGCTTCCCTAGTTGTTATTGCATCGTCCATTGTATGCAGTGCTTTACGAACAATATAAGCAAAACTGACAGGTCCCAGTCTCTACACATTTACCATCTCAGGCTACAATCCTACCTATGCGTACCTGGGAGTAAGCCCCATTGACTATAATGGGACTTACTTATAAGTAGACATGCATAGGATTGGGATCTCAGTTTCAGGAGTGGGAGAGAGAACAATGAACAGAGAAGAGACAAATGTCCGCTTATGTAATTTGAATTCTCCCGCTGGTTGCTGTTTCTGATTTGTTCCTGCCTGCGTTGCCTAATGCTCCAAGGTGCTGTTCCCACAATTTATGGCAGGATTGGTCTAGTTAGAACAGACCCTTGAACTCACCTTGTGCAGGAAAGAGTCAGCAGATCCGCATTTAGACCTCTTTACGGCAATTCCACTCTGCTTCAGCAGTTTATATATTTCCAAAATTAATCACATGTTTTAGGCTGTCAGGACTACTTGCCTGCACTGGAACATTATGAATGGAGACAGTGAATCATAAGCTGAGATGGAAGGCAAACCAAGGAAGGCAAGGGCGTCTGCAGATATAAAAGGACCGTGCTTTGTCCGGTACGCTAACAAAGAGCTAGATCATGCCGTTATTTCAGTAAGACAGGTTCTCATGCACTTTTAGTGCCACGACTCAACCAGATCTCACTGAAGCAAAGTGGAAGCATCTGCAGAAGCTGGTGCACCGTTTTCCCATTACAAAAGCAAACCTCAAGTCTAGGGCTGTGTGCATGTTTACCCTGCAGAGCGGGGTTTCCCGATCAATGGGTCATGGCCCACCATTGGGAGAATTTCCTGGGCCATTGGGTCGGTTCCTACTTGGTGGGTCATGACCTGCTGTCAGGTGGGTCATGGAAAGCTGGGTGCAGCCATCTTGAAAACTGGACCTTACTCTTGCTATATTCCTTTCATGAGTACTCACCTTACTCTTGCTATATTACATTCCTTAAGGGGCGTGGCCCAGGAATGGGTGCCTGACAGCGCCACAGTGATTGCGGTGCTACGGGCACCCAGGGGGTTCTTACCTCATGGTGGGGGGCCCTGCAGCCCCCTCTGTGAGTCTTGTTAATGACCGCACTCCTCCACCGATTTGTACAGCCACTATATCAACACTGCTCATTCACATGCACATGTGTGTCCTACACGGGTCTTGCATGCACACAAATAACTGAAATTGGGGAAATCAGCTAGCAAAAGGTTAAATTCAGCAATGTGACAATTTTGGGATCGTTAACATGGATGAGCGGTGCGAACAACCTCAAAGTGCCTCAGATGTAGGCTAACAGTAACCACGAGACAGAGCCTTTTCAAAGAAAATCAAGTTTATTAAAGATATCTAGGTAACAACTAAAAGGCACATTTAATTCCAGGTACTCTTGCTTAGAAGCTCAGTTCAATGGACTTGCAAACAGCAGGGATTAGTTAGTGAAAGACAGAGAGAGAGAGTAATTCAAAGGGGGAAATACTACCTATCCTACAGCTGGTCAGGGATGCAAGGTCCTTGTAGGAAGCACAGGCAGGGCTGTAAGATTCCAGGTTCCAGAAGATTCCAGATTCCAGCAAAAGGCCGTCCTTGGCAGGGCCTAAGATGGAGGAGGCTTCCTGACTGGAACAGAAGCCTCCAAAAATGCAGCAGGGACATTCCAGCTGGTTTCTGAAGTGAACTGACCCTTCTTCCTCCTTCTCTTCCCCTCCTAAAGTTCTGCTTCCAGAACAGGGGTAGATATATCCAGCGGCGTCATGCAGCCGGAATGCTGGGCGGGAGGAACGGGTGAGCGGCAGCCCGCCCGTTGCATTCCGGTCCATTTTGCCGTCTTCCCCGC
>JAJKFI010000013.1:3063533-3074296 GCA_029204185.1 Lerista edwardsae | reverse complement strand
TGAGCATTCCCGCAGGACAAGGCTAAACCCCTGAAGAGCCAGAAAGATTGTTTTTAACTCCAGCCAATTGATGCTTCTCTTTGCTTCCGTGACAGACCAGAGACCCTGTAGAGCCATAGAGTCGATGTGTGCACCCAAACCCCTCAGACTTGCATCCGTGAACATGATCTTCTCCACCCCCACCCGGGTGGGAGATCCCTGGGCTAGTCTGAGAGGCTGAGTCCACCATAAGAGATCCCTTTTGGTGGCTATGTTGGTAGGAACAACCCTTGTCTTGCTCTGAGCTATAAGCGACTGGAAGGTTAGGAGAATATACTGGAGGGTCCTGGAACCTGAATCTGGCCCAAGGGATTATGTCCTGGCAGGATGTCAACAACCCCAGAAGTCAAGTTAAGGACATTATATCCCAAGAGGGCGAACGAAGCGTCTGAAGCAACAGACTCGAGATTCTCTCCCTCCTGTCTTGCGACAGGAATACCATGTGCAAGCGTCTATTAGAGCCCCGAAATATTCCAACGTCTGAGATGGTGACAGGTGGCTCTTGGGGAAATTTATAAGGAACCCATGCTCGACCAGACACTGGATTGTTCGATCCAGATGTAGAGTCGCCTGGTCTAGAGATCTTCCCTTCACCAAGATGTCATCTAAATAAGCAAATGTGGCTATGCCCTGAAGTCTCAAATGAGCAAGTAGTACCACAAGGACTTTGTGTAAACACCCGAGGGGTGACAACCTGAATGGTAAAGCTTGAAACTGAAAATGGTGGACCTGGAGGCTGAATCTGAGAAATGTCCTGTGACAAAGGCAAATGGCCAGGTGGAGGTACGCCTCCTGGAGGTTGAGAAACGCCAAGAAATCACCCTTGTCCATAGCCAGGAGAATAGATTTTAAAGTCTCCATCTTAAATCTGTGGCATGTGACCCATCTGTTTAGCCACTTCAAATCCAATATGGCCCTGGTGTCCCCTGATCATTTGGGTACCGTGAACAGATGAGAATACACCCCGCTCCCCCTTTGTTCCAGTGGTACAGGTTCGATGGAACCTATGTCCAAGAGATGTTGAATGGCTTGCGAAGTTCCTGCCCGTTTTAAGGGGCATGAGGGAACCCGGGCCTGTCCAGTGGAACAGAGAGGAACTCTATGGAGTACCCTGATCTCACAGACTCTAGCACCCACTTGTCCGTGCTGGTTCTGACCCAGGAGTCTGCAAAGAACTGAAGCTGACCGCCGACCTGACTGGGCAACATGCCTTCGGCATCGTTGTTTGAGCTTTTTGTTGGGATTGGAACCTGAAGGCTGGGACTGTCGCGGTTTGTAGAAGGGCTTATGGGTCTGCCATGTGGGGCGGGGCCCCCGATAGGAAGGTCCGGCAGAGGAGGTTTCTCCCTGCTGCCAAAAGGGCCGTTGATGCTTGAACCCTTGATGCTGACCCTTTTCTCTCTCCCTGATGGGCAATACTTTTTTCTTTCCCCTGGACTCCACCAGCAGGGGGTCCAAGGCCTCACCAAATAACGTGCCCCCCTGGAAAGGAACTCCAACAACCCTGGACTGGAACATCCTAATTGCGCAGCCAGACACTGCACTGAACAGCCACCTTAGCCCCCATAGCTCTGGCGGACCACTGAGTAGCGTCCAAAGTAGCATCAGAGGCAAATGCTGCAACAGACATCAGTTTTTGAAGATTCTGTTTAGCTTGAGAGGGAACATCAAACTGTTTAAGCAAGGCCCTGAATCTTCAAAAATTCAAGCCGTTGAGAAGAGAGAACCAACTATAGATGCCTTCAGTGCGCAGGCAGAAGCCTCAAAGGCCCTTCTGGCCACAAGCTCTATGCTTCTGTCCACCGAATCCTTAGGTAGGCCCTCCGCAGGTAGCACAGAAGGAGACCCCAGGGCCACCATGAGGGCATCCACAGGTGGCAACTTAACCTTTGCATAAAATCAGGCAGCAGCGTGTAGAATTTGGCAGATGGCTTGCGAGGTTCCTTGCTCTTGGCCAGGTGGCCCCATTCCTTTTCCATCACCCTCTTAAACGACTCAGGGGTAGGGAACCCAGATAGAGACTCACGCTGCAGAGGAAAGGCAGCAGAGGCCCCCCAAGTCTTGTCAACCTCTGTGTCCTTGGACTCCTTTTGTCAACTCAAGTACACAAATTACCTTGGCAGCCAACTTATTAAACATATCAAGGGAGAATAAATGCACCTTCTAGCTCCTTGTTGAGGTTAATTTCAAGCTTAGACCCCATGCTGTCAGCGCTAGGTGATCTGGGCCTCTTAGAAGGAGGGGGCTGTGCCGATTCAATAGGGTCATCTGTTGTAGAGGCTGAAGCCCCAGAGTCCAGATGGGAAGGAGGTGGGGGTGAGGAGGAAGCCTTTTCAGAAGAAGGGGCTGTGGACTGAGCCATCGTCCTAGCCACAACCCACATAATCCACTCCTCCGTCTCAGCCCAAGTCAGGTCAGCCACGAGCTCCTGCCTGGGTTCCCCCTCGCTTCTGTCTTGAGCCGGACTCACCATAGTGCTTCCCCAAACCTCTCGTTGTTTTTTAAGCTCACCAAGCCGCTGATCTCACAGCGAGATGTCCCCCTTAGTGCAACATCGCCGCTGTTGTCACCTTCACGAACGGAGGAACGGGGAGAAGCTGTGCCACGAGGCCTGTTCGCTCGCCCCTCCAGCGCTCAAAATGGCAATCGCGTCTGCTGCAGAGCTAACTCTCGCGGCGCTGGAACAACTGTCACATTGAGGAAGGAGGTAAGCCTCCACTGGGACCAGGGCGCTCAGCGCCAATTGATAGAGCTCCGCAGGGTGGGCTAGTCGCCGCTCGAGGTGCGTGGCCAATGGCCAAAGCCCCGCAGCGCCATGCTTCAGCAGCGCAAGTTCCAAAATGGCGTTCGTGCCAGTTTTAAAGGGCCGGTCCCGCAACTGCCTCTCTAGCGCCCCGCGGCTGAGAGACCTGACACCCTAGCGCTGGAGAAGGTCCCAGGTGGGCTGGCAAGCTTCGGCAATGCCGGAAGGCCAGAAGCCCACAAAAATAAGGTGTCAAGCACCAAATCCGAAACCGTTCTTCATGGCTCCATCAGGAGCACCGCAGATCACTGTTGACTAGCCAGAGGCAAAGTCAGACTGGGCACGTGAATGGAGACCCTTCCCCTTGCAGATCTCTGTCTACTGACTTGCCTGCTGGAGGAGGAGCTACCCCGCACCAAAGAACACTGACTCTGCCATAAGAACACGGGAAAAGTTGGACTTCTCTGGACAGACCACCAGTTTAGCTCAGTGGTTCCCACCTTTTTTGCACCAGGACCCCCTTTTTAAGTACAACCTACCTTAGGGACCCCCCTCCCCCCAGTGCTAGAAGTGATGTCATTAAACAAGAAGTAGTAGTTTTTAATAAATCACACTTTTTGAAAGTCAAAAGAACTCCTTTCCTTTTTAGAATGTTCTGAATGCTTTGTCTAAGTGATATTTGAGTTTCGAGTTGAGTGATTGATACAACACTGAGAACAACAACATTGCACAGAACGCACTGTGGCTTCTCTATGCCATTGCTGATCAAGGTGGTAAAGCCAAATTTTAGATAGTCTTGAGAGTCTGTACGTCTTTTTTGAATCACTTTCAAACTTTAGTCCAGTTCGAAACTAAAATAGTGGTGTGTCTCTGTTTGGAACGGTTAGGTGGAAGGACTGCAGGGCATCTTTTACACATGCAAAAGGTCCAAGGTTCAATCCGTTCTCAGGTGGGCTTGCAAAGATCCTTGTCTGAGATCCTGCAGAGAGCTGGAGAAGGAATGCATTTGTGCTCCACCCTTTGTGATGTCCTCCTGAAATATATTTTCAAAACACGTTACGCTTTTTTCATTTTTCCCCTTTCTTCAGCCTCCTTCCATGGGATGTTCAAGTTCATATTCAAAAATTCCTGGGATTGGATCAGTGCATGCCACACAAATAAGATGTGCATCATTGAGCAGCTAGAACACGAAGGCCATAGCATCTCTGAACAGCTGCTGGAGCAGGATTTCTCATTCCAAACTCAGACACAGCTGGACAAGACCATTTGTAACGCCTGGCAGAAGATACACTGGAATAGTTTTTGTTCAATTGGCAAGTCACACACCGAGCAAAGTGTGTGTGTGGGCAAGGACAACGACGGCAGCAGCATGATCCCCAGGTTCTCACTGCTGCCAGGGACGGGAGGGCATATCATCCACTTAACTGAATGAGCCTTGGCCTCCTGGAGGGTATGGGGAGCCCTGCAGATGTCCCTGCAGTCTTCCTCAAGCCTCCGAAAAGTAAGGCAATTGGAACACATTTCCGTCACAAACCAGAAGTGGTTCTGATAGCCTTTTACAAATTTTGAGATGCTTGGGGAGCCCTGTAGAGGTGTCTGCAGGGCTCCCCGCACCCCCAGGAGTCCAGGATTCATTCATTTAAGTGGATAACACCCCCTCCAGTCCCTGGCAGCAGAGAGAACCTGGGGATTGTGCTGCTGCCTTTCTCTCGCCCTCCCCCCCCTTAAAGGGACAGAGGCAGAGCTTCTCAGGCTGGGGCATCACAATGCCCCAGTTTGAAACCCTCTGGTATAGACAGGTAGAGTCATTTTATTAATGAAAAAAATAAGCTAGTGTTCTAGAGTCCTGCTTTGCTTTTTTTGGACATTTGTTTGGTCATTCCATTATATCTTCAGGTGTAGACTGAAAATTGGTTTCTAGGAAGTTGGCTTAATAAATTCTCATCTTCTACTCTATCCCAGTAAAAAAGGAAAAGGAATTTAGCCTATTACCAGAGAGATAATTGAATTGAACTGACTGATGCCAAGTTTGGAGTCAGCCTGGAATAAAGGGCGCAGATGTGTGCATCGTTGAGATTCTGTTAATTCCCCCAGTAACACTTTTCCAGCTGATCATTGTAGCTGACAATGGACAGGAGTACACTGAATAGAACATATTATTTTGAGTTTAATCATGCTTGCTTGAGGGACTAACCCTACATAAATAAAACCATTATGCATTTTCCATCTCACGTGCTGCTCCTCCAAAGCAACCACAATACACACCTTCATCTTGCTTGCCCCAAACACAACATATTCAGGGCAGCATTGTATAAAAATGAGTGCTAATTCTAGGTGATTGAGAGGAAATTCAGTACCTGCATGGTAATGTTCAAAACTCAAGATGCATGAGTTGTGAACCTGCATTAAGACAAAATGGGTCATTTGCCCACAGAGGCACTATGGAGTTATTAAGATGCAGCAATGTAAAATTGGCACCTAACAATTTTAGAGCATTTTCAGTTCTACACAGGTAAAGCAAATTATAACCAATGGCAAACCAATAGCAAAGAGTTCCTCTTTCCCCCTGCATCTTGGCACTACTCCACTGTTCTGACCAGTCCAAGGATCCTCAAGAACAGTATGGAATGTGGTGTGGGGCTGCGCACTTGGGGTGCATTTTGTCCAGGCTACAGCTACTCTTATGCACTGGCAAAGGGGTCTTGCAAAAGGGAGCATATCTGGATGCAACCCAATGCTTTTTTTTGTGCATTTAAACAAAAACAGTTTTTAAAAAGTGATCACAGCCAGACTACCATATACAATGTGAATATATACTAAAAACAATTAGCATGCAAAAAAAATGTATGTGCAATCATTATGACCTTGCAAAATAGCCATCTTGAAGGAAAAGCCAGACTGTCAAGACTTAAAAAAGAGACTTTTGCAGTACACGGGCACGCAGAGTCCTGAATTTAAATTTCACTGTTCCTGAGGAAACACCATCAAGCGTTCTCCGTTCACATTACTGTCAGAAGCACTTCGATGCAAGTTCTGGAATCATCAGACTGGTGTAGCCGTTTAGTCCATGGGTGAGAAACATCATCTCTGTTTTATCCCTCCAAACAGTGGAGAGAAGAGCCATGGTGTGCCATAAAAGACTGTTATGAGGCTGCACTTTGAATTACCTTGGAAATTGTGATGAAAGAAAGGCTCCCCATAATCCTTGAATATCCACACTTTGTCAATGTGCAACTTCCTCAACGATGTAAAGACAAAGATCAATTAACAACCATGATCAGATTTATTAAGTTTCTGGCCATTAACACAATCTGAGGAGTTTAATAGAAACCACCACTTTTTTTTTTTTAGTATTTACCATTTATTGGTGACAAACACTACGTTTTACTTACATTCCATGGGGAGAAAAAATTCCAGCGTAAACAATGAACTGAAGCAGTACTTAACTTGCAAGGCTATCGTGCTTTACCTGGACCATATGCAAAAACTTTATTGCACCCATTGCTGTGTGCAATAAACACAACATCAAAAGCAACACAGTTTATATAGAAACATAGGTAATTTTTTTCAGCCCTACATGGAGATGTAATTAAACAGTATAAAGCACTCAAGGAAAATCAAGTTGCAGTTTTATATGCACTACATTGAGATCATATCCTGTACTGTACTGAGTTTGTGTGCCTTTATATACAGGCACACACACACAATTTTTTTTTTTTTAAAACAAAGATTAGCGACCATTTAAACTTCTGTTGCATTCTGTTTTCCCCTCCCCACCCTCCCACCCCTCAAAAATATTCTAGAAATCAAAATGATCAAATAAAAAGTTTAAAATTCCTAAAATGTATAATTTATTCAACCGTTTGATAGTTAGGCTAGGCTTGCCTAACATGTGACTTTGTTTTAATCAGATGGCAGGCACACAATTTATTTCCAGTGAAATTTTTACAGTCTTATTAAAAACAAAAAAACCCAAACACATACATGGATATGATCTTCCCAAGTTAGTTCATAGATAAGTGTGTCAGACAACAAAGTTTCTAAACTGTGCTATAGTTCTAGGTACAATTGAGAAACTTTTTTTTTTAAATGAAAAATTTATAGTGTCATTCAAAACAATGCAATGAAACTAAAAATTTTATCACTGTTTGAAAAGCAACGGTTATGATTTAGATACTACAGTAGGTTGTGACTACTGTAGCGCTCTAAAACAGTTAGGTTACATTAATTAGGAAGCATTTGATTTTCTCTGGTGCTTTCAGGTTTGGGTCCAGTCAAGCCTTTTTTTTAGGCAGTGGTGTCCAGTGTTTGTCCCAAAGTGTTTGAGCTAGCCGGTTTGAGGAGAGGGTCGTTTTCCATTTCTTGCTTCACACATCTAGAGAAATGAAGAAAGGTGTTTTTTTAGAAGATAGGCATCATGCACAACACAGCTATTAACATCCCCTCGGACATGTGGTTCTTTTGGACTCAAGTCAAAGAGAACCGAGCCTTTGTAATAGCAAACCCCCGCTATTGTATTTATCAATTTGCTTTAAGTGTTCTGCCAGCTGTGCAATTAAGCTGCCTTCTGGCAAGAGAAACCTGCTCTGCTAAGCAGACACTATAATTTACTGCCCTATAAAGCATTTCCTGAGAACAGGGTGGTGAAGTGATGTTCTGCTTATGGCAACACATTCAAAACTTCAAAGAAATACGAATGGCAGAACGTTTTGTTGTAGGCAGCCAAAGGAAGATTGCCATGATTATGTATAACCCCGGGCACAAACTTGCTCTCCCATCCTTACCCAAAGTGATGAGACAGCTTGATTTTTGTAACTCTCCATGTAAAAAACACGCTCACCTAAAGATAAATGATATTTCTGTGAAACTGCCAAGTGTTACAAAGTTGGGGCTGCTTTTTAAATTTTATTTACTTAGAAGGAAGAAAAATGTTAGCAGCACTCAGCTGTTTTCACTCACACAGACATTGGTCCATTCCCTGTTCTTGGCATCTCTGTACTTTGTTGGTCCAACTCAGACAGCAATTTTAAGATGTTTAATGCAGCCTAGAGGAAAAGGTAAATACACCACTTAACACGTGAATGAATGAGTATGTTATTGCAAATGGCTGGAACAGGACTGGGCAAAAAGCATTTGAACTGCTCAAAACCATGATAAAATTAGGATGTTTCCAACACAGAGGTTAAGACTTCGATTAGGTCTATGTTTGTTCTAAGGAAAACAGATACAGTAGCACAGACTGAAAAGGACTTTTCCATGGATAAGCTGGTCAAATTAAGCCTGGCTAGGATCACACAATTAAGAAGCAAGGCTCATGGTTCTGACAACAGGAACATGTACAAGTCCTACTTCACATGCAGCAGCAGTGGAAGGAAGCACATTCACTTGTGTTCCTTAGTAATATATGCCAGCCCTGCTATTAACACATAAAAAAACCTGCACAAAGACGGTTACAGGAGCACTTTATTCACAGAACAGTTGCAGAATTACTTTGCAAAAGCATTTTGCCCACTGGCTGCGTGCAGCTTTCAGTTCTGTGCAACTTTCAAATGGTCTTGTCCAAAGCTGCTGCTAATCTCTTTCATGCATAAGAAGGCCGAATACTTCTTGACTGTGCTTCATAGGCATTAAGTATATGGGAACAGTGACATTCAGCGTTTTGAGAATTTCAGTTTCCATTGTTTTAAAAAAGCAAGTTCCAAGGCTTCCAAACATACACAGAGGCACAATTATTCTCTACCCACCCCTAGCGTCATGAAGGTTTCCAAAGGTTGGCTCATCCTGGCAGAATAATGACTTGCATATATAAGGCCACTATTGACATGCCACAATAAGAAAGGCGCTCGTCATAGCACCTCAAAAGTAACAGCTCAATGGAATCAAGATTCACTCATGCAGGTGTATAGTAAGGATGGAGTGGACTGCACTCCAGGTTTTGCTAATTTGGCTGTATTTCTGGTGCAGACCCACAACCTGCTGCTTTTTTACAGGGTTCCAGCTCTAGTCTGTAGAAACATGAGCTGGGGACAGCCTGGGATGTCCCTGGTTGAATTATGCGAACCAGCTCCCATGTGTGAAGGACCCTGCTGCTGCTGCTGCTGCTGGCCACAACGGAGGCTTCAGATTTCCCCTGGCAACACTAGGTCTTTCATCAGTACCAAGGCCATTTTTGGTTGCCTGCTCTGACCACTGGCACAAACTGGATTGTAGCACCTAATCGAGAAATTTGGCAGAGTAGAACTGATTCCTTTTACTTAAGACTGCTTACGTAAAGCAGTCTTTAGTAAACTGGTTAAGTTAGGTTCTGTTCAGTCCTACCTAGCCTACAATAATCAACTGAAAACTATTTCACTCACTCACATGTGAACCAGATTATCAGATTACAATGTATGAAAAAAATGCCCTCTGTATGAAAGCAGCCACAAACTTCTTTAGCTTGGTTATGGCTTGATCTACAAGCTATAGGCAAGACTTTTCCTACAAAATCTCTTCATACCACTACACATTTCTCTTTAAAACAGATTGTTATTGTCATCTTTACTACTCAAATATCCTATAAACAAAGTGCATTCCAGAACTTTTAGTTACCCAATGGCTCAATGTGAAGAAGTATTTCACACATTTTTATACTGTCCTTCCCTACAAAGCTCAGGGTTGTGTATTCTTTCCTTTTGTCCTCACAAAAACACTGGGATGTAGAGATACTATGGGCTGAGAGATACTATGGCTTTTTAAAAAAATAAATAAATTGAATGTTTTTTTTAACAAGACACATGTTGCTGTAGCTCTGTAAGCCAAGAGATATTTCAGATAATATTTCTACATTTCCCCTATCCAATGTTAGTCATGAATTAGATCTCTTGTAGTTTCACCCGGGCCCAAGAAAGAATGAAAATCTGGATCTTTCCAAAACAAATCTCAGATCTTTCCATCTGAATGTATACACTTGTCACATGTCAAGAGGAAATGATGCCATTCAATAAAACTGCAATTTATGTCTATAAAAACCAGCTGATTTGAGACTTCCGTATCTTCCACTCACTTACCATATCATGGCAAGATTCAACATCCTTTCCAATTCCATGGCTGATCAGGGGTGGCTGAGAGGAACAATTTATAAGAGACACAAATTCATTCTTGTTGTTTTTGGGGAAGTCTTTGTATTCAACCTGAGAAAGAGAAAGTTTTAATTATTTCCGAACAGGTGCCCACAACTCCACTCATGAGGGTGTGAGTCTCCAACCCTCTGGCAAGCAAGCAGCCCAGAAGCACAGATGGCATTTGTGCTACCATTTGAAGGATGCAAGAACCCACAGAGTTTCTGCCAAGTAGCAGCATGGAGTCTCCTGATGTTCCTTCCCTTCTATTCTCCAAAGTGCAACCTAAATCAGAGAAGATCTCAAGTCCCCTGTATACACCGAAAGACAGCAAGGGACGCTGACAGTGCGTGATCAATGATCGTTGACTAGTTAGCTATGCCAGTAGTTATGAACCAGTTTCCAAATGTTCAAATGTGTCTGAATCACAGTAACTGTATGCAAAAGAACAGTCATGTTCTGCCCATCTTAGGTTCTTCTGTAAAAATGCCCTGCACAGTACAAACATCTTCACTGAAATACAGCTCATATGCAGCTCATAGTTGTATTCATCTAGTCTGTCAGTTCTCAGACTGTGGGTCTGGAACCCACCAGTGGGTCCTGACACAATTTTTGGTGGTTTGACAGGGCCGATTAGGCTATGTGCATCAAGGGTTAAACAAGCTGCTACTTGGGAGAGGGGGATAACTGCTGCTCAATCACCATTATAGCCCCATCCATTGGCTTTAAAAATCAGGCAACAGCTTCTAAGTCCTCTAAAAAGTTTGAGAACCACCGATCTAGTATGTCTGCAATCCTTGAGGCCACTTTACTTCAGCTCCCCTTTAATAATAATAATAATAATAATAATAATAATAATAATAATAATAATAATAATAATAATA
>JAJKFI010000013.1:2978876-3063523 GCA_029204185.1 Lerista edwardsae | reverse complement strand
TAATAATAATAATAATAATAATAATAATAATAATAATAATAATAATACATTTATTTATATACCGCCTTTCTTAAGATCACTAGATTTCTCTAATGATTGAACTCAAGGCGGTTTACATAGGCAGACTTTCTCACAAACCCGAAGGTTTTTACAATTTACAGAATGTTCTATCTTTCAAGAACTACACACATTCAGATCTTCCTTTCTGGATTTAGCCTTCTTTCTTTAGCCACCCGTCTGTCGTCTGCTGGCTGATGAGGCTTCCCTGCTGCCACCAGAGATGCAGCTGATTTCAGCACACTCCTCCTCCCACGAGGCAGCTGAAACTCAGCTTGTAATCAGCCGCAGTTTCCAAGGTCTGCTGCTTGCAGAGACTTCTGGCAGTCCCGAGCTCACGACCTTGAGATCTTCAGCTGTTATCTTCGGGCAAACGGAGGCATTAACCCTCTCGGCTAAATCTCTTAAGACTCATTATAGAAGTCTCCCTTGATCTGTGCCTTTCCACCCATCTCCCAAAGACTTGCCATATTTGCTAGCTTGTCAATCTCAAACTGTAAGCCCCTAGGGGAAAAAACGTGTCAAGAATCGCATCTTCTACCCAAAGCCTAGACATTAACACCAAGGAACAATAATTGTTTTCAAAAGCTGAGGTCCAAAAGGAGAGCCAAAAACCAATTCTAGGCAGCAAGGGGAAGGTGGCACCTGGTTTAAACATCCCCCCCCCAAAGTCTTAGAGGAAAGACTAGAACCTGCCTTGTTGTGTGATAGAGAAGAGACCCCCCCAGGCTGGTGTTTGCACCGTTAGATGGTGACAAGTGGGAAGAAAGGATAATCTCATGAATGGAAGTGATGGAACTGAGATTTTCAATTCTTTTACTCTCTAATCTTTATTGGTTAATATGGCAATGAAAATGCAAACAAGAGCATAAGGAGGGCAGGAGGAGCTATAAACTGAAACAGAAATCTTGAAAGAGTGTTATGGCAACCTGTCGACCTGAAAGATTCCCTCTATCCTTATGAACCGACCTGTGCGCTTAGATCAACTTTCAAGGCCCTGCTCTGTATTTTGTTGCCACCAGAAATGCAGCAGGTGAGCACTAGCAACAGGGCCTTTTTATAGTCAGAGCATCTACATTAAGTTATGTAAACGCCTCTGAGGAAGAGGCTTTTCAGAAAGGCACATGCTTGTTTCAGCTAGTATTATGCCTTGTATTAGCTGGGCATTCAAGTCCACTTGGCTTTTTTCAAATTGCTTTAAATTGTTTTAGAGCAGTTTTAGTTTAATCTTCAAGCCAATTTGGGAAGCCTACAGACCAGGAGGCGAATGAGAAGTGTTAAATGGATAAACATAGTGCTGCTCTTGTTGGGCTGTACCATTTCAGATTGCAGGTGGGGGCGGGGGCTGTATGTTCCACTTCGTAAAGAGCATGCTAGGAAGAAGGGATCTTGCCTAGTTTGCTCCTTCACATACTATTTTCTTTCATGCAGGGAGATGGTTACCACCTGGGGAAACATCCCGATTATTCCTTATCGCAATGAGTTGTGCCACATAATTCTCCTACTCATGCAGGAGTTTTGGTGCACCACCAAAATCAGAAGTCATATAAATCAGTCCTATGCTGACTCCACACAGGCCATCAAAGGAAGCAATTCAACTGAGAACTTAGATGCACAAGCCTCCATTTTCTTAGGAGAGGCTTTCAGGTAGCTTTTGATGCAAGCAACCATGAAATAAATGGAAGCTGTGCAACTGGAGTGCCTGGTATGTGAGCCAGAAATATTTCAGTAGAGAGTGTGCCAACCAAAAAAGGTAATACAGGAATGACCTTTAAGGTCATCTATGCCCCAGACCTAACATTTGGGTTGGATCTGAATGAACTGCTACCTTCCTCCAGGAGACTTTGTAGAATAGGCTTTTCATCTAGCAAATCCAGCAAAAGACACGAAAGTATTCAACCTGCAACCAGTTTACCTGGATTCCCTGAACACCAGAAAGGTAGTCCAACTGTTCAGAGGGTCTAGCGAGAGGTCCATGGGGTACAGGGCCCGAAGAGCTGTTTTTTAAAATGGTCTCAGCGGTAGGAGAAGTGCCACCATATAGTAGCTCTCTAGCAATCATCGCCGTCACTGTCGCCTTGGCAGGATTGGGGGCTGCCCTACTAAACTCTTTGGTGTGGTGTCCTTGATTAACTCCTACAGCCTGTGCCACCTCGGGGACCATGGGAAGAATGCCAGCAGGCAGCTGCTGATGGCTGAGATAAGGCATCCTGAACTCATCCTCTTTATTACCTGGGCAGAGACAGAATAAAGAAACAGAACTTCATCAATGGGCCAAAATCAGTCATGCACAAACCAGCAGATCACCAAGTGCAAGGCCCCAAATAACTTTTGAAATCTAAAACTGACTTTCAGAAGGACAGCAGCCAACATATTTTACTTGAGGTTTTTACACACATGGCTTCTCAAAGGCTCAATGCAGCAGACAAATAAAGCAAATGAAGAATTTGTAACACCTACACTTCGGACAGTCTTCAAGAATGTCATTCCCAACAAGCCTTTTTAAATCTGCATTAAAAAAAAATTATGTTGTACTTACTAGAAGGTGTTTCTTCAGAGCCAGGTTCAAAAAAGGTTACTTTTCTTCCATCGCCTGGTTTCTTTACTGGCGTCTGGCAGAAAAATATTTACATCTGTTATTTGACTATATCCTGTAAGTGAAGACTGGGGCTGCACTCCTTTCAAGTCAAAAGCCAAAAATCTGGCTTAATATGCTCTCTCATTCCTACATCTCCCCCACCCCATCAACACATAAATCCTGAACCATCTGTGGTCATCATGCCAGCCAGGACACCCGCAAGATGACTATCAAGCCATCAGCTCTGTGTAAAAAGCAAAGTTACCTAGTTAGGCTTCAGAGAGCCTACTGAGAGAGATGTGTCAATGTCCACCAAGAAAATTAACTGTAAGTTAACATGCAAAGCTGCATGGACACTGTGAACAAGGACCCTTCCTTAGCCAACTGGAGGTTAAGAAGTGTTGTAATCTCAAATATTCAGGGTCATAAGGCAGTATGGAACACGAAGTATGGAAATCTTTGGTTTCTTTCTTCCTACTGTGATTATCACAGTGACCTTTTTTAATTTCTTTCACCTTTCCCTCATTCTTGCAAAGATAGGACCAGAGCTGTCCTTTGGGTAGGCAGCTGCGGCCCTGGACCCTGTGTTTTCATAACTGATATACGGCCATAATAGGGGGCCCCGAACTGGTTGAGTTGACCCAGAACCACACCCTTCTAGGGACTGGCCCAATTAGGATTTCAAGGATTGCCCAAACCATTTTTAGATTCAGTATAAACCCCAGCATTACCCACACCCTTGATGTTACCTTTTCTTCTGTCTTTAGTGCTGGCTTTGGGGGTTGGGGTTGAGGGACTTTGAATCCTAAGAGCTCTAGCATGTTTTCAGCTGCATTGCGCTTTGCTACTTTCTTGTTAGTTCCCATTCCTTCGGCTGTATGCATACCAACCTTCACCTAGAAAGAGAAAGAAACAGGTTGTAATGGCAAATGTCCTTTCCCCCTTAAAAATCGAGCAGATAATTGTTAGCAACTTTTGCATCCCAAGACTGTCTGTCAAAATTGACAAGCTGAGTGGAGATTTTCCATCCCAGTCTGGTGCCTGAATGCCATTTATTGCAGCACAACACACACAGAGATAAATCTGTATTCCATGACACACACTCACACCCTGGCACTTTGTTTTAATGCCCCAAATAACTTGAAATTCAAGAAGTACTCACGAGTACAGCAAGAGTACAGAGAAATAACAATTCTGTTAAAAAAAGCACTTTGTGCCTTGTGCAAGTTGGAAAGCAGGAGGCTGAAGAATATCTATTCACCAAGCTATTGAACACAATGGGACTTACTTCTGAGTAGATATGCATAGGCAACTACACATTTGTTGGTATTTAGGATCAAGCAGGGGTTAAAATGAAACAGAAACAGCAACAGCAACAGATACTCGCTGCTGTAGGGCTTCATCCCTCAGGGGAGGGGGCAGCTGGCTGCCTTACTGGAAAGTACTTCCTCAAAAGGAAGGAAATATGATGTTATTTTGATAAATGGGGAATTTTCCATATGTTGATGTGAATATCGTGTTCTGTCGCAATTTGAATGAAAATGCATTTTATTTCGCTTTCTGTATTGATCAACAAAAAAATCCACCCCTAGATATAGGATAACGCTTTTACTTAGAGTCAGGTTTCTCTTTCAGTTTTGGAAGTCCAATAATAGGATTATTCAAAAAATGTATCACTATTTGCACAGAACTTCTACCTATTTTAACTATGGGGTTAAGGTCAGGAAGTGCTCCTAGCATTCTGAACCCTAGTCCACGTGCAATGCTAACTACAGACCAGTGCCACACTTAGTCATAAAAATAGTGCACACGTCGGTTCCGTCTTCCAGTTTCTGGGAATGTGAAGTTGCTGCAGCAATGTCTACATCAACTGCCTGGGGTTAAAAATACATTAAAAAAACAATATCTAGAGAGTCTGTCAGGTCCTTAACCATAGTTTCTTCCCTGATTTTCTAAGAGGGATGGAATAACTAGTATTTGGAGGCAACAGCTGGTTCAGATTGAAGCTGCACAAGATATCCAATCTCTATGAATGGATATCAAATGTTACCAGTTTGGATTTGGGCTAAATTTGTGTGCTGACTTCAATCGTGAGGATCCTGGGTCTTAGGTATTTAGGGATCACCTGTGTGTTTCCCACCCCCACCAGCAAGTTAAGATTTGCCATTCTTTTATATTCTGTAAAAAAAATATTTACTTCAGGTGCCACTGCCATCTGAATTAAGATTAAGTTAATCTTAGATTATTTAATCTAAGTTAATTAAGATTAAGTTAATTAAGTTAACCTGTTGGCAGGTACACCTATGCCGTGGAATTCCTGACACAGCAGAACTCAACAGGCCTGCTCCACTGAAATTTTTAAATCTATTTAGAAGTTTTTATTCTGCCAGGCTGAAAACCTAGTTGCTAGCATGAGAGGAAAAGTGTGTTGTGTTTTATTAATTGTTTTATGGTATTAATATTCTGTTGTTGTTTTACTGCAAGTTGCTTTGAAGGCCCCCTGTGGCCCAAAGCAGCCCCAGAGTGAGCGTGCCAACCCACCTTTAGCCTGACATGGCTGCACTGCACAGGCGAGGAGAAGCCCCCAGCCCTGCACAAACCTGCATAACGAACTCCCTGCGCCTTGGCAGCCCACGTTCTGTGATGAGCATGTACTCCGGCTCCTTCTCTTTCTTTGCCTGCTGTATCTGAGCCAGTCTGCTAATAGGATTCATACCCTGGCCGTATTCCGGGCTCGTCTGCAGCTGAGGTACAAAGAGCAGAAGTCAGCCGACAGCTGTTAAGAGCAATTTCAATGTAGGGCAGTCACAATTTAAAAACACTCTAGAAATTGGATTTTCTCTCGCTCTCTCTTTTTAAAGAGACAATGTATATTTGAAACAAACAAGAGGCATTGCCACCAGCTGTACTCCCTTGGCTGAATTACATGCAATTTCTACATAAAGTTGTCCCCACCAAGCTGAAGATGCATGCGAGACTGTAAAGGGCAGAATTGACTCGGAATGTTCACTATGCAAGCCGCCATCAAAACGGAATTAACATGAGCATATGGCTCATGAAGGATGACACTCCACATAATACAGGAACCTAAATTTAGGCAAGATAAATTGCTTTCCTTAATGAAATGAATGCATCGCTATTTCAGCATTGCAATAGTGAACAAAGCAATCCGAAACCCATGGGCACAAACTGAAGTTTCCATTCAGTACTACATCACTACAACTATTGCTCCATGCTTCCATTCTAACACAGGACTCTCACCAGGAGACTGAATTTCAGCCATTCTCTGATAGCTTCGGCTTGGCTAGTGCTCCCCTCTCACCTTGACTATCGATTTCGTTTTCTTTTTGATTCGTGGCTTCATTTTCTCAACTGTAGGAAGAGGAGGCAGTTTCTTCAACTCCTCTAAGACTGCAATGGCTGCGTTCTTCTTGGAGATCTTTTTGCTCTTGCCTTCCCCTTCGCCCTTGAACTCGCCCACAGATACCTTCGTTACAAAGCTCTTCATGTGAGGGGGACCACTCTCGCGGGTCACCTGTTTCAGAGGGAAAAACTGAGTGAAAGCGTGATAAACACTTATTAAAAATGGTAAAGTACAATGGTTGTAGTAAATTTCACACATAATAACTAAATCACAAATTGGGAGGGGAGGAACAAAGGAATAGGTCAACATTTCAGATAACCAGAACGTTGCTATACAGGCGCCCTCGGTATCCGCAGAGGATAGGTTCCTGCTGCTTCCATGGAAACCAGAAAGCGCGGATAGTAGCAAACTCTGCTCAAATTCTCTTCCTGTTGTGCTCATGACTCACTTCATGAGCTTTCCTGCTTTGCTGGAGAATGCGGTGAAAACGAAAGCGAACACTGAGAACACTAGACTTAGAGCTGCTAGACAAAATGCTGCAGGAGGTGACAAAGGGAACACTGACAGAAGTGGACAGCAGAGGAAGCAGACGGAAGGCCAGTGCTTCCTGTTAGTCTTCTCTCTGTTGCCTCCTGAAGCATTTAGTCTAGCAGCTCTAAGTCTAGTGTTCTGTGTTTGCTTTTGTTTTCACAGCATTCTCTAGCAAAGCAAAAAGCTGTGTTTTGCAAAGCCTTGGCAAACGGAGAGAGGCGAGTCACGAGCGCAACAAAGGGGATTTATGAACCACAGATATGAGTTTTGTGGATACGGGGGGAATGCCTGTATTTTAAAAGAACTCAGTGCATTGATCCACATTAAACATAAATGCAGAAAAAACATATTTACATGCTTTAGGCATTTAATTTTTTTAGTTTTATTCATTCAATAGCTTATGTGCGTTTCACTCAAATTAAAACAGAACTATTTAGTCCCACGCAAGTATGTAGAAATTACTTTTACTTCAAAAAATTACAAGCACATGAAATATTTGCATTCATCCATGCTTAAATTAAGTAAATACCAAATATTTGCAGGAAAAGGAACAAATGCTGCTAAAAGCTCTACACGCTTGATTTTGCAACTTTTCCATTTTCAAAATATTTTACATACAAGTTACCAGCAAGATGGCACATTCGCACATGAATAAATCAGATGCTGGATTTTATAATGCGATGCCAAAATAATTCAAGATAGTCTTGCCCACTGTGCTGAAAGTTTCATATCCTCAACCAAGCCTTGGGTAAATTTAGTTATGAGAGAAGGAATCCAACCTTACTTTGCAAATGGACTTCCCCTCTATAGCCTAAGACAGAGTTTTTCAAACTGGGGTGTCACGACGCCCCAGCCTGAAAGCCTCTGCCTTTGGACCTTTAAGGGGCAGGGGAGGGTGGAAGGATCTCCAGGATTATGTTGCTGCCTGGGCTGCGATAGCCTTACCATTTCCAGCACCGGGCTCTGGGGGTTGCAGGGAGCCTGCGAAGGCCTTTGCAGGGCTCCCCAATGTTGTAATACAGAAAAAAGCTATTGCAACCCACTTCTGGGTTGCAATAGCTTTTTTCTGCATTACAACATTGGAGGAGCCCTGTGGAGCACCAATCTCCTCCCCAGAGTCCAAATTGTAAGTAAACCACAGCCCGGGTCGCCCCAAGTAGCAAAGCAATCCCATAGATCGCATCGCTACCTTCCACCCTCCCCTGCAAGCATTTACAGTGGCTCAAACTCTCCAAAAAATTGAAAACCACTGGCCTAAGAACTGGGGAACTGGCAGAAGATGCAGAATGGGAAACTACAGTATGGGCTGGGGAAGTAGGGAGCCTGTTCTTATACCAGAGGAAGGTACTTTTGACTCTACAAGAGGACCTTTCAATCCAAGTTAATCTGTACATCACATATCTTAATTAAACAAATTCATATTGGCAGTCTTCTCTTTTCCCTTCCAATATTTTGGAATAATTAAGGCTGCAATCACACAAGAGACAACTTCCTTTAATTTCCTCTCAATTTAGTAGATTTCAGTAACAAGAAACAAAAAAACCCAGACACATTCCAACAAGTGTTAAGGTCAGTTGTGTCTGACCAAAATTTATCCTCATCAGGTGTTACTACTCTCAATACCCTAAATAAGACAGACTGTAGATCAATTAACTAAACCTACCTCAAAATTCACAGGCAAGTTCCTTTTAAGTGCAATCTCAAACACTTGGCTTATTTCAGATTTATTGAGATTTTCATCATCTGGTTCTCTCCCATTTATCTAAGAGAAGAACAATCATATTTAGGCTTCTAGCACAGCTGTCAAACCAACTCACTAACAAGCCTGCCACACACAATACAGTGTTAGTATAGGAATTTTAAACATGATTTCTTCAGAAGCAAATTAAGTTGCAGACTCAAGGTCAGTTTTCAGTGTAATAGCCTGACATGCAAGTGAAATGCCTGGAAGTTACCCTTGTCAAAAATCAATGTGGGAATGTCGAGAAGAAACAAAAAACATGGGTGTATAGGTTAGATATGGGAAAGATTAATTTTGATGTATACATGCGGTTCAAAGGCAACATGTAAAAAGGAACTGGCATCAGAGATCATGATATTCAGAATACAAGGCTGATGTATCGTGCCAGCTTGACAGCCTTCCAATTAAAGGCCAGCCATCAGAATCCCAAAAGGAGCATAACTCAGTGTAAAACAGGGAATTTTAAAACAATTTGCAATATGGTATGGTTAAAGGCACCTATTCATAGCAAAAAGAGTAAAAAAAATTCCACAGGGTGCACAAGTACACTTAATGGACCCCTTTGGATCTCAGTCACAGCATGCAACCAGGCAGACAGCTTACTCTCCTCTGAGTAAACAATATGTTCTTTGGAACCAGCGAATCAGGTTGTTAGGTTCCGTTCAGAGAATTTTTTCCCCCAGTGATAATAAAACTTCAAATCCATTGCCTAGAATCTGAATCAACACCGCCCCGCCCGAAACCCAAAAACTTGTCCAAAATTAGTGGTTCAGTAATCACACACTCAATTTACAAATACATGATTTGTGGTAGTTTTTTTTTTTTAATCCTTTTTGATAATTCAGAGAAGGATCTTATTTTTAGATTCCAATAGGCAGGATGGTGCTTTCCTTAGGGAGCAATCCTAACCAAATTTCCAGCACTGACATAGCTGTGCCAATGGGAAAGGTTCTGCATCCTGCAATGGAGTAGTAGTCACAGAGCCGTCCCCAAGCTAAGAGAATATTTGCTCCTTTACCTTGGAGCTGCATTGCCCTTACCCCAGAGCTAAAAAGTTGGTTAGGATTGTGCCCTTAGTCTCTTGGTATGTACACTTGAAACACTAGTCTTAAAATTACCAAACTGCAGTTCTGAGAGGAAGATCAAAGAGTTAGTCCACCCCCTGACTATACAGAGGAAGGAACCACAACAGTGAAAACTCCACGATAGATTAACAGACGGACTCAATCAGTCTAATCATTACAAATTTGAGCTCAGGTTATTCAATTTTCGAGTTAAGACACGTACTTTGAAAAGTGGCTTGATAATTAGTTCAAATGCTTTTCACACAACGATATCAAAATTTTTACTTGCTGTGTAGCTCTATGAAATGAATGCAAAACTATTTAATATGAGGAAAAAGTATGTGACTTTAAAAGCCAACAGGGTGATGTTTGCGCAAACATTCACAAAATTATGTACTGTATGTTGACACTAAAAGAAGCCGCAATTTCAGGACAATGAGAAGATTGTTGCTAAATCTATTCTGCTTCAGCAAGTCTATTGGAGGAATTAGCCATGCACAACACTCAAGCCCTCTGATCCATGCAAATACTATGGTGCATGCTCACTATCTTCAAGTTTCACCAAACATTGCCCGTGCACTTCAAGCCCATTTAAGTGGCCATTTTGACTAGACGTTTACTTCCTGAAGTTGTGCCTACTTGTATGAAATATAGAAGGCTATAGCTATGATGACACAAGGGTACATGTAGATGACAGAATAAATAAATCCAAATTATGCACCTAGCATAGCCAAATGGCTACATAAATTTGCATAATCTAATGAAATGTTTTATTAAGGCAGTTGAGGATAGTAGCCTGCTAGAGGAAAGCAGGGAAACTGGAAATTGAGATAAGAGTGAAATGTTGCCTTGAAATGGGGCTGCTCACCCCCTGCAGAATTGGACATGCAGTTTGGGAGTGCTCCTGGACTCGCAGCTCTCCTTGGAGAGCCAGGTGGCAGCAGTGGCCAGGAGTGCATTTGCCCAGCTTTGACTGCTGTGCTAGCTGCCATCGGACCTGACCACACCGATCCATACCTTAGTGACTTCAATTACTGTATTACTGTATTACTGTAACACAGTAATTACAGTACTGTAACATGCTCTGTGTAGGGCTGCCCTTGAAGATGGTCTGGAAACTGCAACTAGTGCAGGATGCAGTTTCATTGTCAGGTAACAAAATGTCAGAGGTATTAGGAACCACGTGTTATACAGGTATTAGGAACCATGTGTTATACAGTATACGTGAACTGTGGTAACAAGGAATCACGGCTTCCGAAAATATTTGCTAAGTAGTATAGTACAGATGAAGCACATTTAAGAATGCACATTTAAGAGCAGGGATATCAGATGATTACAGGGCTGGGGCACCTCCCTTATGAAGAAAGACTGCAGCGTTTGGGGCTCTTCAGCCTAGAAAAAAGGCGCCTGAGGGGGAGACATACAAAATTATGCATGGAAGGGATGTCGATTATTATATTAACCGACATAATTATAGAAAATTATGTCAATAAAGGGATGTTCTTTTCCCTCTCTCAAAACACCAGAATCAGGGGGCATCCGCTAAAACTGAGGGTTGGGAGAGTTAAAACAGATAAAAGGAATTTATTGCCATGATTAATGTATGCAATTTATTTTTGTGTTATGTTGTAATGACCTTTGAGTTAAACAATAAAGTATTGTGTGTGTGATAAAAGGAAGTACTTTTTTACCCAGCGGGAAGTTAATCTGTGGAACTCTTTGCCACAGGAGGTGGTGATGGCATCTGGTCTTGATGCCTTTAAGAGGGGATTGGACGGATTTCTGGAAGTCCATTGTGGGCTATAGGCAATGATGGGTTGTAGCCTCCTTACATTAGTAGTAGGCTACTTCAGAGTACTGGGTGCAAGGGAGTGGCAACAGGATGCAAGCATCTTGTTGTCCCATGCCCCCCTGGGGCACCTGGTGGGCCGCTGTGAGATACAGGAAGCTGGACTAGATGGGCCTTTGGCCTGATCCAGCAGGGCTCTTCTTATGTTCTTATGTTCCATTTCAGGCATTCTGTAATCAAGTTATTAGGTACACAAACTTCTATTCTTAAAGCAGCAATAGGTATTTAGGTCTAACTAAAGCCATGCATATATAAAAAGTCTGAACACATGCTTCAGTATTTTTCATAGCAAGTAACTAGTATGCTGGCAAGGTTAACACATCTACACATGCAAGAACCTCCTTCTAGCTACAGACAAGTGAAGATGTCAAACTATACAGTGGTACACATCACAAGCATCTAAAAAAACTACCATGCAAAATTATTTAGCTGCAGCCAACTAGAGTACAGGGCAAAGGAGAGAGACAATTTTCTCTTTAGAAATCTTATTTTACTGTCAACATGAAAAACAACATAGAATGATGTACATGGCATATGAAGGAAAGACCTCAAGTTGAAACGGTTTAGGGAATATTAGCCACAGCATAGAGCAGAGATATATGCTTTGAATATACACAGGTGTCAGGTTCTGATTCTCTAGTTCAAAGTAAATTGAACAAGTGTAAGTAACAGTTTCTAAGGCAATGCCAAGATAAGCAATTTAAAATTCAGCTCATTTACATCAATGAATGTGGATGATTCCAGTAATTCAATTCTATTTCTGCTGCAAACAGGAAACAGTCTCCTTCATGTAAACACAGGATATGGATAAAATTGCGTTCAGTTTTTTATGAAACTGTGATGTGAATATTTCTGAAACAGTTTGTGCTGGATTTCAAAAGAGAGGGTCAGCTTCAAAACCTCTGGCCACCAGCACTGTGCCAAATATATTTACAGGTACTGCAGCTCTACTACTACATAAATCATTCTATAGGGAAACTGGTCCCCACCGACTTTGGGACTGTTTGTGGTGAAACCGGGGGTGAAAATGGTAAGTAATTTCTATTATGTTTCGAAGATCTGACACTAGATGCTAACAATCTGAATAGGATTCACTTCACGTTTCTTAATGTGCCTTTCACCATTTAATTAAAACTGCACTGAGGAGTGCAACTGAACAGGGAGAACCAAGTTCACATTCCCAGTCAGTCATGACATTCAGTGGGTGACCCTGAAGCAGTCAGTCTCTCTTAGTCTTACATCTCACAGTTGTTGTATAATAGGTGCAATAGGTATTAAAGCTGGAAGAAGAATGTCTACCACCCTGAGCTCTTTGGAGGACTCAAGTCAGGATTCTGACAAGATAATATAATGGCATGTAAAAATTCAGCTATTATTGTATTTCAATAACCTTAGAAGACCCATGTAGTATTTGTAGCACATGATAATCTAGGCCATGTGGGTCAACAAAGAGGATGTAACGGATGGACCGATTTGCCTTTTGATGCTGCAAGGCATAGAGATTAGAGAAAGATGTTGCTTTACAAGAGGCCAATGTCTATGAATATACCTCTGTACACTAGAATTATTCTAAGCCCCAAGATACGTACTGGTTCCGTTCAAGGCTTGTCCAGTAGTTGGAATGCACATAGGTCGAAACAGCTGGTTCTGGCCAGCCCAGAGCTTTTGGACCTGTGCAAAAGCACCACAGCAGATGGAATGCACAAAAGTGTCAGACTCAGGGTGCAATCCTAACCTGGAGTTAGACCGGCACAGTTAGGCCAACAAAGTTTGGCCAGCACAAGGGATCCTGTAAAGTGTGTTTGGACCACTCCTGGTGTCAGGGAGGATGGCGCACGTCTGTGTGCCGGCCATTCTGACTCCGAGAATGGTCCAAACATACTTTACAGTGTCCCTTGTGCTGATTAAACATTGCTGGCCTAACTGTGCCGGCCTAACTCCAGGTTAGAATTGCGCTCTCAGTGTATTACCTATATGGTCAGTCTTTCACTATAGAGGCTTGATGTGCAATGTAATGTGGTAGACTATCACCAAGTATACATTCACATTTAGTAAGTAAGCTACACTATGACAATCACATTTGCAATAATTTTGCCTTTACTGGCTTTTACTGTATATCTTGATTGTATCAACTTCTTGAAGAATGGCCAAATGTTGTGTACCATTTGGATGCTATGAACACAACCACTGAATTTACTTCTAGTTAGCTGCACATCTCTCTGAAGAAGTGGTGCTGGATGATTCACTACAGTTCAACAGGGATTAATCTACTACAGGATAAATGCTATTTCCAGAGTAATGCAGAGCAGGCAGCAATGATAAATGATACAAGCACGTAATGCATGCAAGCCTTGAAATGCTCAAGCTGTAACATGTGCACAAGAAGAGTAAACAAACCAAGAGCTTTGCTTTCAATGAATTTTAAAGCACATAAAGAGTTTCAAGTGAAGCTAGAAGATGCTTTAGACATACTACCTCTGGTTTCTCAGGCAGGGGCTCGTTTTGCAGGATTTTCAGTGCTTTAGCAGCTGCGTCATGCTTAGCAGCCTGTCTTGTTCTACCTTTCCCATGAAACTGCTGTCCCCCAATAGAGAGCTCCACTTGATAGAGCCAGGGTCCCACAGGAAATGGATAGAAGTACCTAAAAATGGAAAGACTTTAGATTTCAGATTTTTTTCCCCAGTGTACAACAGGGTTATCCTGTAGCCAAAGCTCAAATAAGGCCTTAAATGGAAAGCCAGCATCAAACACAATACACCAATTGTGTACCCTCAAAGGCTCATCTGTTGAACTTCACAACACTTAGGGGCCTAACCCTATCCAATTTTCCAGTGCCAGTGGAGCTGCAATGCAGTCCCAGTGCAGAAACAAATGTTCCCTTACTTTGTGGAGGTCTCCATGACTGCCCACCAACCACAGTATACAGTGCATGCCCCTTTGGCATGGCTGCATTAGCACTGGCAAGTTGGATAGGATTAGGCCCTAATGTCTTCAACTGTATAACTAGAAATGTTAAGAGTAAAGCCAGAAGTACAAGCTATAATAAAAGATAATATGAACTCCACCAGCAGCACCCATGGACTTTGCTCATATTCAACCCCAAATTTAAAATAAAGAACTGGACAGGCTATGACCAGCAATACATTTTGTCTGTTTTATTCAGGATAACCAGTCCAGAGATTGTCGGTTTTGTAAAGCGAGCCAAAAAAATCAATTTCACCTGTCTGTTTCTCTTTTTTAAAGTTCCAATGTGCCTTTAATGGAGTTTGTCAGGAAGAAATGAAGTTTGGGGGAGGGCAGGAATGTTTTTGTACAGCTGGTCTGAGCACAAATAGAGGGGAAGCGGGTAGCAACAACCAATTTTCACTCTGAACGGAGAAACAAACAGGCTTTAAGGAAAAAAGGTTCTGAAAACGCTCAGTAAGCCTCACTAGGGAGACACAGACTATTGGCAGAGCAGGAGAAGTGCCACTTCACTGGCCAAGAGGCAGAGTGCCAGTCTTCTCATTCGCAATCAGTGCAAAGCAAGAAGCTCAGCCCAACACACAAATCCTTTGCACCCCATGTACTGACTACAAAACCCCCTCTGCTTCTGCCAATATCCTGTTCTTTGCGCAGCCGCCTAGTCTTCAAAAGCTTCTGATCCCAGATACATGAAACTAGAGGGCTTCATCAGCTAAATAATCTATTTCTACCTTAGTTAGGTTTGGGAAGGCTGCCGTCTTGCGCTGAGGAGGCAGACTGGGAATCTTACGGTGCAACAGCAGATTAGCTCTATCGCCCCAAGACTGGGATAAGTTTGAAGCAGTTGCCTAAGTTTCCACTCAGCTTATGCATACATCGTGTTCTGGAGAATAACTGGCGTATTCTTTGCAAGCCCAAACACTGTGAAGTAAAGTTGACAGAGGACAATCAGAGGACTTCAAGACAGGTGAGTCGTGGCATGACATACCGTGAGGGAAAAGCACCACCTCTCATATTGTAGTTGTAGGTGGACCTCATCTCCGTGTAAGGATCTATAGGTTTGTACATAGGCTTCTTTCCCAACTTCATACAAAGCGCATTCAGCTCCACTGTAGGGGTTACACTGTCTAAGGAGAACAGAGTGTAGTTGTTAAAAGCCAAGGTATACAAGTTCCATACTGTGTTAAACATTCTTTCCCCTAATAGTGAGGAACAAACTTGAGCATGATACACCTGAAACAAGAAAAAAAGACAATTTTGGGTGTTAAGTGGCCACAGAGGACAACTTTGCAGGATCAACAAGTCTTTGCACAGTCATTTAAACATGTTCCGGGAGGCACCTTTTCAAGAAAACCAATGTTAATGCAAATGCCATCCTAACATTTTTTGCTGCAGCATATAGCTTTGTTTTTGCATTTCCTTTATATTTGCAAAGTGATGTGTAAAGTCTGCTGTTTAACGGAAGAGTCTGGAAGTATACGTTTAAAAAATGAAAAAAGGATAGCTGGCACACTGTTCAAATCAAAGGTTACCCTTTATTGAAAGGCTTATATCAGTGTTTCCCAAACTGTGGGTTGGAACCCACCAGTGGGTCACGAGTCAATTTTTGGTGCATCGCGAACAGTTTTTTAAACATAAAAAAAAACACCTTTGCAAGCACTCTGGCCCAGTGAATTGTTAGCTGGAATTCTAACTTGTGGTATGAGGCAATTTTAATAGCCCTAAATGAATGTTCTTATTTTCTCTAGTAACTGGTAGATCATATGAAAACTCAGTTTCAGCTTTTGTGTGGCCTGGAATGTCCCTAACTGCACATTTTGCTCTCCAGTTCAGCCATCTGGGTACTCTGGAATAACTATAAGGTTTGGGGGAACCAAACCTTGAACTCCATTTCTCGGAAGAATCTAGTAAATGTCTACCCATGTCTACCCCTTACCTACAGTATGTAAGATCTCTAGCAGCCTCAGAAATATGATTAGTATTAATAATAAATAAAATTATTTCTTTCTAGATTTTTTTTGTCTAGTAGGTCGCAACAGATTGTTGTTTTTAAAAGTGGGTCCCGGTGCTACAAGGTTTGGGAAGCACTGGCTTTCATTATACATACTTTGGCACAGTTTCTTCCGTCCTGCCCAACCATGTATCAGTATTGGCATTTTGCTTTTGCCTGATGTCAACCATCTCTTATTTGCATATTACTGTGGCACTGTACAGTTAACTCTCCTGAATTGATACTTGCACATCTATGGCAGAGACCCGGAAGGCTAAATATGTGCATCTGCATGCATCCTGCAGGTTTTCAGTCCATCAAGGCAGTCACCCCTATCCTGCAACTGCAGCTACTTGAGTGTCTCAAAAGCTATAACTGCAACTGGAAAACTTTCACAGTAAAAGTTTGAGGGGCTGAAGCTGAACCAGTGTAGGGGGAATCAACGAAGTCTCTCTGCGTGCACAAAATCACATTAAGCTCATGCACAGAAACTCTTTGAATGCCAGCCAAGATTGTGTAAGACTTCAAAATTGCACCAAATGGCTTTCTGGACTGTTTTGCCTTAATTAAATATCCAGCTTTCCCCAATGTTAGATTTACAGAACTGTCAGATAAAGTTGGCTGTTTAAGCTTTAATGCCTACTTATTCCACAGGTAAAAGAATGTAAGAAAACAAGGTGTTCATAAGGCTATTAAATGAATTGCTAACGTAAAAACAATCTTGCCACAAAAAATGCTATAATGCAAGATCAGATTAAGGACCAACGGTGTGAAAGATTGATTGCCTTTGTATGTGACATTGCAAAACTGGCATCAGCCACTTTCTGATGGGAGCTCCATGCTCTTATCTAAGTACCTAAGGAAGCAGCATGAAACAGCTGAAAAGGAAAAGAGTGTGGGGAGGGTGGGGGGCAGGACGTTCACAGACAGCCGATTCTAGAAAGCAGCTGAGACAAGGCACAGAAGAAAGGAAACAAATTGAGCAGAGCACTGCAGCAAATTTATTCCACATTTCTAAGGGAGGTTTGAAAAATGCCCTGAATTAGCTGCTTGTCATTATGTGCACTTGTATGTGCACAGATGCATACTCCACTTCCTTTCTTGAGAAATCTGTCATACAAAATTGACTATGTGACTTGTTAATACACACCTAGTGATGTAATCTCTTTACATTAGTATAAGCATTACCTTATTTGAGTATAAGCATTACCTTATTATTGGTTGGTACAAGCCTAGCCTATCTTGTTGCAGACTGGATCATTAAACAATGGTTTGGCCATCCTTCCTCCCCAAGACTGCTTCCATATTACAAGGGAGGTATGAGAATTTGACAAGGCCTCTTGTCTACAGAAGTTCCAAAGGAGGTCTGGCAGTCAAAGCAGATAAACTTTCTGCTTATTGTAACTTTGTCCTGCAAGGAACCATGCTGGACTCCATTTTGAATATAAGGAACTATTTGTTGTAGCCTAGTAAGCTACAAGCTCTCTTGGACAAATAAGATATTGGATTTAGAAGCACTAGAAGTTTGTATTTTTTTGTATCAACTTCAGAAGTTCTCCTTTTAACTGTAGAGTCCAAACAGCAGCAGCTACATGCAAGCAGGCTGGGAGTTTCCTAGGACTAAGGTTTGTCCCCTTAACCTGAGGAAAGCCCCAGCCTGCTCAATGAGGCTTCTTGAGTCTGCACCTTCTAAATCACAGGTGAAGAAGCCCCATGTTGGGCTTTCAAGCCTGACATGGGGAATAGAATCTGGTTGAGGATGCATCTGCTTGTTCCATCCTCTCCTGGGCCTGTCCCTCCTCCTCTGTGCCCTCCCACCAAACATCTCCTCTCTGCCCTCCCACCACCCCCGAGCCGCTCAGCACTTACTTTTGCTCCACTGGTGGTTGGGGCCCCTGCAACTGTGTGATGAACCATGGGCACTGCTTATTTGTTGGGTGGTGCAAACATATGCAAGGCACATTTGCGATACCAACCACTTGCACTATGGTCGCAGTGCTGGCAGCTGGGCAGCACAGGGAACAGGCTGCCCAAGTCATAATAATGCTGATTTCTATCTAAATCCATTAAGCTATTCCATGCAACTTTGAAGGTTATGTAGGTTCTTTCCCTAATAATATTAGGGGTTTTTTTGTATGCTTTTTATTAGAGGATTTTAATAAAAAGTAGTTTGGACAACTTAATTGTGGTGGTATTGAGGATTTTATTTTTTAATAAAGGATGGACCTTAGGAAAGTCCAGAAAAGAACTAGAACATCAGGATGTTACACTACAAGACCATCACATCAAAAGCCACATTATGCACATAATATTTCATTTCTGGTTTCCCTTACCTCTGACTAATTCATGTATGATTTCTTATCACCACCTTTGCCATTGGAAATCAAGAAAAGCATAGGGGCTAGAGGCCAATGAAGGTTTGGGCCTGGAGACAAGCAAACCTCTAAAACTAGAAGCGTTCTGGAGAATGGCACCAATTTTTATCAGAGAACTTCACACTGGGGAAGTAAAGACGTGATTTGTCACTGACTGTACAGCTCTGAAATAACCATATTCTTTAGAACACGTAATTGGGTAAGATGCAAACTTTCTAGTCACTAGTGGTGATCAGAAGCAGTTAACTAGTAATTACAGTAGTATCTCCAGAATGCTGTAATTGTTTGCTAAAGTGTGATTCATCCTGGAATGACTGACAGCTATTATAGCCAATGGGGGCAGGACAATCTGCCCAATCAGTGCCAGTTTCCTACAGCACGATTTCAGACAGCGCTCAGCTTTTTAGGAATGGAGCCCTGGCATTAATAAAGGTAGGCCATTAAAGGGGACACAGACATATGTTTCAGAGTATTACTGCAACATCGCTTATATCAGTGGGACATACCTGATCAGGCAGAGTGCTCACAACACCCACCATTTCAAGTTCAATGCTTTTTAATGCATGTTTCTCACACGATCGGCTGAGAGTAAATAAGTGATGGACTATAAAGTAATTTAATATTTGTGAGAACACCAGCCCTTTCAACTCTAATCAGTTTAAAGCTGTTTCAGTAGTTTCCTTCTTTCTTTAGCTGTTTAGGATATTTGTGATTATGTTTTAAAGTTTCCTTTACACAATTAAGGAGGCTGGAAACTTACTAAATGTCCTTAAAATTCCAGAAACCATCTACATGCCACATTACGGTATATCAAGCTCACAGGTAGCATGTAGCTCTATACAATCCATCCATGGTTTGTGGAAGCACATACCTGGGTTCTTTCCTTCATTACGTGATGGACGAGCTGTAGGTTTAGGAAATCTTGTCCCTTCTAAAGCTTTGGCAGCAGCTGCATGTTGGGCTTTCTTAATACTAGTTCCTTCTGCTTCCCAGTGCTGGTCCCCAAGAGTCAGCTGCACTGTAAACACCTAGAAATACGAAGGAAGCCTTTTTACAACAGCCTAATCACAGATGCTGCATATGCAACGTTCAGAAAATCAGCCTAAGGTTACAACGCAAACATTTCACCTATTTCATGAGATACAGTGGGTCCTCTGTATCCATGGGGGATTCGTTCCAGGACACACACACCCTTCCCGTGGATACAGAAATCTATGGTTGCTGGACTCCTGGGGGAGTGCTACAATTAGTCATGTTAAAAATATACAACTGGTCTTATGGAAGCTAATGATGTTATTCCCCAGCATATTGCTCATCATCAATCTAGTGTACTGGCACTAATTTAGCTGAGCACTGTCAGCCACATTAAGATACTCAAGTAAAGTCTGTGTTCAAGAAACCTGTTAGTATGTACAAAGCAAATAATATAAAAGGCTTACCTTTGAATGAGCTGGACCCTGCTCACTCAAAAGCTTATACTCAGGCTGAATCTTGTTGAAACGGGCTAACTCATTCACAAGACACATTGGGGTTTTCTCTTTGGGGTTTGCCATGTTAGAAGGAACTGAAAAGCAAAACAGTTAGTTACTTCAGTACACGGAAATAAAAGTGATCTTCCGCTTTTACTGAAAATTCAAGAACTTTTGTCTCTACAGCAGTAGAAAAGGCTTAGTATTTAAAGCAGGAGCGACTTAAACACTATATAAAGGTTTAAATTTATGAAATTACAATTTTCCATAAAAGATGCCCACCACATTCATTTTCTGTAACCAACAAAGCTATTAACATTGATGCCCTGAACACCAGACAGAACCTTATGATCAGACAAGTGATTGTTACAGTTGCAATAGCTACCAGGAGATCAAACTAATTTGCTTTGAAAGAAACAGTTAGCCAGGTACCTGCATGCTTTTGATGTTTAAAAGGCTATAACTTCACGTTTGACTTCCAAAGCATGCTGTTGGAAAGACTCTTTCTAAACTTTCTTACTATGACACAGTCAAAGACACAATCCAAATCTGCAAGTGCCTCTTTTGACTGCTTTGCATTTATTCATACTCTTACATTTCCCACTTAATGCTTTTGAAAAAATATATATTAACTATAAAAATGTTCTAGGTCTCATGCTTCTTTTTTTTGCTTCCAGCTTGTGTTGTCCTCTAATGAGAGCTTCAACCCATGAAGAGAGTTTCTATTATGCTAGTCATCCAAACAGAATTTGGGTGATGCACACACATGCACAGAGTCCATTAGGCTTTATTGAAACTTAGGCTGCTCAAACAAGACTGTCTAACCCACAAATGTCCCATTAAACAAATGCATCTTCCAGCATTCAATATTCTGAGAGTGGAAGCACATGACCACTCCACTACTTAAAAGCTCACTGGGTCATCTGTAGCTTCTGCCTAGGCAATAAGGTGAGCATTGGCTTGCCTTCTATTTCCCTAAAAGTATATGGGAGCACAGTAATGGAAGAGTTGTCAAATAGTTCAAGATGGCAGATAAGACACTGTACAATTACAATTGTTACACATTTTCTTTAAAAAATTATTTATTTATTAAACAGGTGATGGGCAAGGATAAAAGATAAACATTGGTATAGATAATACAAAGATATGGAAAACGCATTAGGTATACACGTTGAATTACATCTATTCACTCTTATTTCTCTTTTCTATACAAATTATCTAACTCATCAACTTCCTGAGTTCACTTAAGCCATTATGTCTATTTGTTACACTATCTTATAATTACTCTGATTATAAGAGTAATTCTATAATATATAGAATATATTATATTCTATATAATATAGAATTATATAATTCTAATCTTCTCTAGTCATACTGAATTTATTTCTCTGTCCAATCATAAAAAGATCATAAAATCGCACATTCTAAAATTTCTTGTAGCATTACATGTATCCTCTCCCAATACTTCTTTGCTTTAGGACAAGTCCACCAGATATGATAAGTTCCTTCTACTACATCACATTTCCAGCACTTATTAGACAGTCCTTCATACATTTTAGCTAATTTTTCTGGTGTCAAATGCCATCCGTAAAACATTTTGTATAAATTTTCTTTAAATGACGTGGCTTTCATTAACTTAATATTGGTTGCCCATATGTTTTCCCAGCTTTCTAAGGGTATATTATACCCAAAACTTTTAGCCCATTGAACCATTGATTCTTTCACTCTTTCATCTTCCATTTTCATGTTATGAAGGTAGCCATATGCCTTTTTTATGTACTGTTCTTTATCTTCTATAAATATTTTGTCAATGTCTTTCTTTTTTGTAAATCCCAATCTTTTGGTCGAATTGTTACACATTTTCAAAGACCAATGGTGTTGCAATTTCATGCTGTGCAAACATTACGTATAATATCACCCATGAAGTCTAGCGCTATCATTATGTGGCATACAGAGACGCCACAGGGACCTCCAGGGAACAGCAAGATCCCAGTTCCTCCTCCTCCTCTAAAGAGTATTCTGTAATCCATCTCAACAGTTAAGAGATGCCAGACAGGGAGTATGACCAGTAAAATGGGAATAGGGCAAGAGGAATCCATTCAGTGCTCTGGACATTCAACTTTTAAAAGACCAATTAGAGTGACAAAAGCTTTACTTACAGTAGCTTTAATCCCCAATTAGTTCCAAAGAATTAGCTACAAAGTAAAGTCAGTTGCTATTACAACCACCCAACGGGTCAAAAAGCGAGTTCCCTGAAAAGAGCCTCATGGAACAAGCAGTCTTGCATCCTTTTCCACATAAGTAAGAAAATCAGACCTACTATACAACAATGAATTTTTAAAAGACAAAAATATTTATAAAACTACGGTAGTGTTTGATTTTAATTATTTTGTTCAAGGGTTCCACAAAAACACTCCTTTTAAAAAACTTCACTTTTAAATAGCTTTGCATATGAGCTGTCTCAGTACTGTAGCATTAAAAGTTAGCACAATCTGCAGCATGCTATGGCATTGGTTATTTTCCACTCAGATATCAAGCACCTATATTTTGAAGAGAAGTTTCATGCTGAGCATGACACAGATACAGCAAACATACTTTCAAGCTTACCTGCAGCTACACTGGTAGATGTAACAGATGCAGAGGGTAAAGCAGAATTTTGAATAGGTCTACCTGCATTTTCAGAGGGCAGAGAACTAGTGGGAGAAGGAATACTCAGAGGCTGTGCAAGAGATTGGTTCTTGTTTAGTAGTTGGCTGCTGGAAAGGGCAGCAGATGGATTCTGGATTTGAACTTGAGACATGCTGACTTCCATCCAAAGCAATTGCTGCAGGTAAACTTGGCTTTGAATGCAGGTTATTTCTGTACAGGAGATTGAATTTCTACCTGAAAACAAAGAAAAGAAGAATTATATAATGTAATAATCAATTGCTTTATCCCCATGTACAGAGAACTGGGCTCAAGTATAGACAACAAGAAGGCTATTTGCTTATGAAGCTTAACTGCACACTACTTTTGGACAATCAGTAAAGCCACTTACAACAGAAACTCAGAGATTTGTATCCTGTGAACGCCATTTAATTGATGTCTGCAAAGACGCCTGGTTTTAGATTTAGGCATTGCTGTCTCATGGAATTAAGTCTGTATTTCTCAAACAGGTAAATTTGGACAAGGTCTTCCACAGAGATTTTTGCTCAGAGCACAAATCCTTCATACTATGTTTGAGTTGAGTAGAAATGCACTTCTGAATTACCTTTCCTAAAGAAAGAGTAAAGCTAAGTTTTCTCAAAGCAATTCAGTAAATTGTAGGACTGGTGGAACAATGGCATTTCTGTAAAACACAAAAGCCAAGTCGGGGGGGGGGGGGGCAGGAATTGGGGTGGGACAGGAAAGGCCAGACACCCCAAAATAGCTGTACTAGTTGGATGCTTCCAAGACTAAACCAAACTAAGGCCACCTGCAATTTTAAGTACTAAGAACTTAATTCTGTATCAAGTACAAAGAACTTATTTCTATATATTTATTGTTGTAAGCTGCCTTGGGTGCCCATGGGGCAGAAAGGCGGGGTATAAATTGAATAAATAATAATAATATCATGTGAATCTAACACCAGTCTGTCTCATGTACCCAGAATCTTGTGAACATCCAATCCAGCTGCTCCAGGACAAAAAGGATATAGATACCTACTCGTGTTTCCCCATTAATTTCTTCTAGAAAATTTGTGCACATATAATATACATGTGCAGCTGCCTCATACCGAGTCAGACCACTGGTACATCTAGGTCAGTATTGTGCCCCTTGACTGGAAGCAGCTCTGCAGGGCTTCAGACAATGGTCTTTTCTTAGCTCTATCCGGCAGTATCAGGGAACAAACCCGGGGCCTCTAGGCAAAACATGTGCTCTGTCACTGAGCTATGTTTCCCCCCCCCCATATGATGGCGTTCTTCTTCAGCATGAACAGAGCTCTTACCCTTTTAAAAAACAGGAACTCCATATGTTGCTAGAACTACTCTCTCACTTTCTTTCAATTTCCTCTTCAAAAGCCACCTTTTCCAAGAAGGCTCGAGCACTACTCCGGCTCCTCCACTTTACTGCAACGAAGCCTAAATGAACATACACAGAATAATTGTATGTTCTTCCCTGGCTCCACTTTCTTGTTCTCTGTGTCTGTTTTAGATTCCAAGTCACTCAGGGACACAGGTCTGTCTCGTCTACTATAAAGTGCTGTAAATATTGAAGGTGCCATACAAAAACAAGTTCGCAGAAATGTACTATTGCGACCCACTTCCGGGTTGTGATCACAAATCTGAAAGTGGGTTGCAATTGTTTTTTCAAGCATTTTATTTCTAATGCCCAGGGAGCCTCATGGAGGGGTCTGCAGGGCTCCCCAACCCACCTGGAGGCTGCCATGTGATCATGTCGCTGCCATTCCCCAGCCCCTGCAAGTACTTACAGCGATTCCCAAACTCCCAGAGAGCTTGAAAACCGCTAATTGAAAGTTTTAAAGTATCATGTATGTGCAAAAACTGATCAGATCCTTTTTAAGAATGAACCATCACTTCTCTAGAATGTGGATGTTTGTAACAGCAAATTACCTAAGTATCCTGCAGACCTTCAAATTGATGCCATTAATAGGCTTCCAAATTTAGAAAGGATGAGTCAATGAGACAAAGTGATCTGCAGCCTAGCTCTAAGACTTCTTTTTGGCAAAAAAAAAAAAAAAAAAATAGCACAACCCTAAAATTTCTGGAAATATAAATAAGGATTTGTGAGGAAGAAGTTAAGAGACCTTCAAAGCAAGTGGATAATCTGATGTTTAATGCAACCTAACACACTTTTACTTTCTACTGTAGAACAAGCAAGGAGGAAAAACCTACACACAATCTTGTTGCCATTGTGATAGGGTGGGACTAGATGTCCAATTCTAAAGTTGGAATACTGTACATAATCAGGAGGCTTTCATGAAGAACCCTGTGCTAGACTTACCACTTCAGGCTACAGGTGGAAGAGAAAGATTCTTTGCACCTATAAAACTAGTATGTGCAAGGAAACTATTTTGAATATGCCTCCACATAAAATAACTTTCCTTGCACATAAACTAGTTTTAAGTGCAAGGAATCTTTCTATATTGGGCTGATTGAAATCTGAAGTGGTACAGCCCAGCACCAAGTTCCTCATGTAAAACTCTTGTTTTTGTACTCCAGCTCTTAAATTCCAACTTTAGAATTCAGGTGGCTCAAAAATGCTTCCAAGAGAACAATGTGTCTCTGCCTGGAGTAGAGTCACAAAGGGATTTCTGCAAATTCCTTGTGCCTCCTACTCCTTCCTGAACGTCTTGTCCATCAGCTACAACAGTAACTCCACCTCTATGCCAATGTACCCACCAACGTATGTTAAGATCCTGGAGCTCTGCAAGACCCAATTATTCAGATCTGCATAACTTTGCAAACTGAAATTTGACACATTGCCAAACAGGAACTCTCCAACAGCGCTGAGAGGTGAAAACACCTGCGTTTTCACAGGGGCTGTTTGGGGGTATCAAGGAACAGAAGCTCGGTGCTCCAATTCAATCATTAGAACAAAAAGGGGAGCTCACATTGTTCAGATCCGGGTCCAGTTTCCAAGATTGACACCAGGAATTTTACACAAGATAGAAACACTGTATTTTCCTACTTTAATAGGAGTGTAAGAACATCAGAGTATTATCAAAGTATTCCAATAATCCCAGCATTCATTGCCACATCAATCAATATTACAGTCATAAATGAAGTTATGAAAAGCAGACTTCCATTATATTCTGCTATGCTTCCTTTTATTAATTACACACAGAGCAAAGAGGTTTATAAATCCATTAAAAGAGCTTGCTATGTTAAGTTCACAGACTTCCAACTCAGCATTAATGCTTCCTGTAAGTCACAATAGTCTGGACAAGCTCCAGAATTACAAAGTGAATACCCTGCTCAACTCCAAAATGACCCACTTTAAACCCTGTGAATGGATACCTTCAACAAAGGTTGGCAGGTTAAACTGCCAAGAAAAGGGCCTAACAGATTGCACACTTTCTACACATTAGGTGCAGGGATGAAAAAAAAGCTAGCCACGTCTTTTAAGTTCCGAGACTTTTTTTCCCAAATCACACAATGCAGATTTGGAAAGTGGGGCAGTAAGGGGTACATTGGATGACATGGTAGAAGGGACTGAATACTCACACAAAACAGATAGAGCTACCTCATAAAGTAACTCTTCCCGCAGGCCTCAAGAATCTTCCAAGGAGCTCACCTCCAATTCATAAATGGATTAAATCTACAACCAAGTAGCAGCAAGATTATGTTGCTTGCACTATTGCCTAAGCCTAAGGTTATCTTCAGCTATTAGGATCAAACAATGGGAAGTGCAGAGTTTCTATTTTAAAATGGAACAAGTCCACAAAAACACAGATAAGCACTACTTACAGAAGAGGAAAGCTGAACGATAAAACTAAGATCAGGTACATGAACTGTCGCTAAGAAAACCTTTTCAAAACAATGAATGTACTAGTTGGTCTGCTCAACAAGATAGCTTTACTAATAGGATTGTGCATTTATATCTCCCAAACCCCCCATTCCCCATACTGCCCCTTTCCAAAACTGAGATGTGTCCCATTATCTCTCTTGACGGTGCCGCCACCAGGAGAGGTGAGAGGGGTGGCGGCCAGTAGGAGAGCCTTCTCGGCGGTGGCACCCTAACTCTGGAATACCCTCCCCTTGGAGTTAAGAACTGCTCCCTCCTTGGCGGTATTTCGGCGGGGGCTGAAGACCTTTTTATTTCAGCAGGCTTTTAGTTGCTGACAGGCTGGCTGGCTGGCTTTTCTGCATTCTTTTTATATATTTTATGATCCTAGGGATTAATTTGTTGTATGTTGTATTTTTAATATTGTTTTTAGCGTCTTTTAATACTGTTTTTAATTGTTTTTTACTGTGTTTTTATCCTTGTAAATGCCGCCTTGAGGGCCTTGTGGCGGAAAGGCGGGATACAAATCAAATAAATAAATAAATAAATAATTATCCTGACACGTTAATTCAGGTTTTCTATCTAAGAATCTATTTAGTTACCCGAATATAGGTAGATGGCCAGAACAGGCTCAGTATTAATACAGTTTTAATGTGGATGGCCCTCAAACCCCTTTATTTTCACATTTTTATACCACCCTTCACCCTCAGGAGCTCAGGGTTGTGTACAGTACATGGTTCCTTCCCTTTCTTTATCCTCCTTATGAAATGGGTGAGGTTGAAAGACAGTGACTGGGCCAAGATCAGTCAGGAGGCTTCATGGCTGAGTGGACATCTGAATCCGATTTGTCCAGGTCTAAGTCCCGAAACACTATACTGTTCAGCACACTCAGAATATACAGTCATGGGAATCCTACCTTACATTTGAATATTACCTCTGTATCCATTTCTTTTTAGATAACTAAAATCCACATTCAACGAAGACTGTAAATGTCAATAGTCTCTAATAGTCGCCTTGAATTTCCCCCCTAGAATGCAAACATTGCCTTCCAAATATTACTCTACTTAACTAGTTTTTACCAGATACTATTCTGTAAGAGTGGGACGTGGTGGCGCAGCAGTTTAAACTGCTGAACTGCGAGCTTGCTGACTGGAAGGTTGGCAGTTCAAGACCATGCAATGGAGTGAGCTCCCATTGCTTGTCCCAACTCCTGCCAACCTAGCAGTTCGAAAGCACGTAAAAATGCCAGTAGATAAATAGGTACCACTTCGGTAGGAAGGTAATGGTGTTCCGTGCGCTTTGGTGTATAATCATGCTGGCCACATGACCACAGAAGCTTGTCCTAGGACAAACACTGGCTCTTAGGGCTTAGAAATGGAGATGAGCACTGCCCCCTACAGTCGGTCACGACTAGACCATTCAGACATGGGAAAACTTTTCTTTATTCTGTAAAGAATAAAGAATATGCTGTTACCAGCCTCCATCAAAGAGGAATAGAGCTGCTGAAAAATCCCTCTGAAATTCTCTCCATGCTTCCCACCGGCAATCCACAATACTCGAGTTAGACTGCCATTCTTCTCAATATTCTTTTGAGATTAAAAGCCCTCAGCCTTCCTTATGGAATATTACTGAGACAACAGATTCAGGATTCTACCGACAGAGATGGAGTAGAGAGAGAGAGAGAGAACAATGCCAGGCAAGTTGGCTGGGTAAGCCAAATAGGAAGATAAATTTTGAGAGAGTAAAAGATAAAAGCAGGAAGCCTCAGATTGCATGAAAATAGCCAATGGACTGGAAAGCAGGACCTGAAATGAAGAGGGACACCAAGCATGGAAGGACTGCAAAATGAGAGCACACATATAAGCTAGCTGTGTGAGGAAAATCTAGGGACAGAGAGAGATCTACTCTGTTATGCTGTGAACCGTTATGATGGTTTTGGACACCAGAAGACCAGGGGGCATGGAAGGCTAAAAAGTGAGCGAAGAACAGAGAGGGAAAAGTTCATGTGATCTGAATAGCCGACAAACCAAGTTGTTGACTTGAGTGACAGTAAGGACTGGCAAACTTTTGTTTCTAAGGAGTACAGTAAGCACAATGAAGGGATCTCACGTAGAAAGCTAAAGAACAGTGTGTGTGTGTGTCAATCAATCAATCAATCAAAAGATTTTTACCCCGCCTTTCCCCTGCTTGAGCAGATGCCCAAGGCAGCTGACTCACAATTATCAGTTAAAATATATAGTACATAAAAACAATAAAATAAATAAGCAATAAAATATAAACAAAATCGGAGTACAGTAACTAAACCATTGGAGAAGGGCAAACTATTTACAATACTGGTACAGCTACAGAGGCATGGGAAGCAGACAACTCAACACCAATCCCCCAATAGGGAGTTCCATCATTGTAGTGTTACTACTCAGAAGGCTTGCCCCCCCCCAAGCCGCCAACCCCCTAACTTGGGAGAAAGGGAGCACCTGCAGGAAGGCACCCTCACATTACCCAAGAGTTATTAACCCCAATTGAAGCTTCCTTTTGTTTTTTCCCTCCAGGTATCTTACAGCAATAAGGAACTGCTTGACTATATACTTTACTCGTTTCCTGTACCTTTTGATGATCCAGGGACAGTGTGCTTTTGGCTTTAGTTCTGAGGTGATTACTTATATGGTGGAGATTGCCTATACGCAAAAGAAAGGAGAGAGAGCAGAAGGTTAGAAAGTTGCTTTGAAAAGTGACCACAGTGATCTCTCACATTACTAATAGCATGGTTAGGAGCAATGGAAGAGGTCTTGTTCAGTGGAAAGTGCTCACCATGTGTGCCTATGAAAGACCAAGCAGTATTTCTTTTTTCAGAAATGCCAGCTTCAAATATATTTAGGCAATACTCAGTGTTTAGACATGTCCCTTGAAACTTCCCCCACAGAACAGCATCCATTATAGCTAAAATTAAGTCAGAAATCCTTAGACATGATGTTTCCCCAAAGTCAAAGCCACCATGCCCCTAAAACAGCAGCATGACACGTTTCACTTATTTCACTTTCACTTATTTTTGAACTGACTGACACTATATGATGCTTGCTGTTCAGAGCTAGCAAGCGGTTGATCCCAAACAGATTTACTGTCCATATTTATTGTCCAAAGAAGAAGAGGTGCCCAGACCAGGGAAGTCTGTAACACAGACTCTTTTGGAATCTAGCACTGGCCTGAGAGTTTTGCTATTGTATTTATTTTATAAACATTTTGTAAGCTGCCTTAGGAGTTTACTTTTGTAAAGAAAAGGAAGTACTATATATAAATCCTGTACACAAAAACTGTCAAAACCAGCCACATACATACTTTTAAAATGTGTTTTATTTTGGCAGTTGAGCCTTCTCAACTGCATCTTGGTGCAATATACTGGCAATGGCCTCAGACATGCACAAGTCAGCATGCATTTGCATGCATGTTCATGCACACCAATCAAAAGTTCAGCTCAGTCTTCCACACACAATGTATGGAAGAGTCCCCTAAACAGATGGGCCTACAGATGCCTATCTTCTCTGGCCCTGTCTTCCCCTGAAGATTTTCAGCTTCCTAGTCTCCCCTCTCACCAGCAGGCTACTAATGTGTGCCACTTGTTTATTATAAGACCTATTTAAATGAGACACATATTTGATTTCATGTGGCCAGAATCACACTACTATTATTAGTATTTATATATTGCTTTTCAGTGAAAGAGTTCAAAGTAGTTTGCAGAGCCAACTAAACAAGCAAACAGTAGATCAGGCGCTAATTTCTAAGAATGCAGCACATGCACACTAGTACAGTGTGCACCCAAGTTGTACATACATGATGCAACAACACTGCATACGTGAGGGCCAGCAACCTGCCTTGAATAGTGACAGCACCTCATAAGCATTTATGGCTATATTATTATTTACACACTTGGTGTTATTTTTAAATGAGACCTGAGTGCATTTCACAAAATGTTTTGTGTACATTTGTAATGATTATTTCTGTACTTTTTTAAAAAATGCCAAAAATGCCATACTTGTGCAGAACATTTCCCTCTAAACACGTATCAATGATTGCTTATACCCCACAGCATTATAATAATTTAGGATATGACTAAATATGACTGAAACAGGTAAAAATGGCCAACTTAATCTCACAAAATATGCCAGTGCCTCTCCCGTGGCTATGGGTTTGACTCTTCTACCTACATTGAGCAGCTGCCTTTGTTTTCTCTAGCTTGTAACAGGTGAGCTGATCCATTGGTTGGGAAAGCTGAATGTTCTGACTTTCACTACATACACCACGAATACCAACCCTTGGTAAGCTATACAGGGAAAGATGTACAGTGTTAGACAGAATTTGTTTAACACAAGGATAATACAAGACAGTAAATGTCACAATTAAGATGAAACGCTAAAGGGATTTCAGACATCAAGACAAACATGAAGTACTGTATAGACTTAACCAGCAACCCATCAGGTACTATGCATGGTATTCATTATTACCAGACAGAACATCATCCTACCAGCCTTTCCTTTTCACTCCCCTAGTATAGGCACTGTTTTGCGAACAGAGAAGGCTGGCCAGGGCTAAAGTACCATTCCTGCTCTGTAATCTGTTATAAGAACTGAATGTAATGGAACGCTGCCCAAGCAAACCCTGATTTGATCACACTGATATACAGCACTAGAGATATTGGGTACATGGGATGCTTGAAAGCCTCCCTCCCACTCCTGCACTCCCACTCCTGCACCACTCCCGCACCCAACACACTCCTAGAGCTGATGCTGGACATAGCAGCCAATACATCTCCTTGGTTTGAGAGTGATTCTCTGCTCTGTGAAGAAACGTTGTACACTCACACAACTGTGTGAATAAAAGCATCATGTGCTTCCTGTGCAACGGATGTTTGGTGCTAGACCGGAGGCGCAGAACGTAGACAAAAAAGAAGGGCCCACGAAGTCTTAAGCAGTGTTAAGGGCAGTTAACTACAAGAGCATGTTTTTGAATTTTTTCTCCTGCCTTTCTCCAAATGGCACTCAAGCAGGCTATTTTGAGTCAGGGACATAATCATTTCCATTATAAGTGGCACCTGGAACAATTCTTCCAATAAATGTTGGATGAAATCTCTATAGGTTTGCCTGAGATTTATGCTGAAATCACTAAACTGTTACATTTTACATCTCTTAAAACTCAAGTGAAACACTACAAGACTTAAACATGCACAATAAGCACATACTGAAGTAGTTGTGCTGTAGTGTGTACACTAGATTGCAGACTTTGAGTTAATGGGCTTAGCTGTTGCCATTGTTAGGAGCCCACACAACACTGTTGGGTACAAAGTGACACTTTGGCTTAAAAGCCCAAATAAATGAAATCCCTTCCCCATTTTCAAATGCTAAGCAGCGACTTAATGATCAGTTAGCTACTAAGTTAATGCTTTGCTTGTAGACTGCATCAATATTTAAGCTTTAGCTTCTGTGGGGCATTGAAAATCATGTATTAGGTAACAGACGAATTATCCCCACAGAAGCAGCAACAGCACAATAACTTGGGAAGCAAACCAAATTACACACTGCGCCAGGTGAGATTCTTGGTTTGTACCTTCTTTCCAGAATTAACAACATGCTCATTGCCCTTGCCTCAGGAAAATAGGTCACAATGGAAATGTAGGAAACTTGTGCATGCTCAAATGCCCCGATGGTGGAGAATAAAAACAAAACTGGAGAAATGGATCAATTCCCTCACACTGGGAGAAACGATAATGCATTTGTACTTGATGGGAAGACTAAGGCAGAACCACCTGTATTTCCCTCACATGAGTGCGAGAGGCATCTTCAGGATGCCTCACCTTCAGCAATTTGCTCTGCATGTGCTTTCTGCATTGCCATTGCTCTCTACTTCAGGAGTACATACACAGGCTGACCTGCAAAGATGGGGGCCCCAACACCCTACAGGAGGTTTGCTTTCTGAAATTCCTTCAACATTTATCCTACGACCAGCACAAAATTGATGACGGAGAAGTAGGAGCAAATGCTTCCCCCAGTTATATAAGTACCGTACTTTTCCTTATCATGCTAGGAAACCCAGGCACAGAACATGGACACATACAAGACTCCCCCCCCCCCCCCCCCGGGAAGGCAGTGGTTCCAAAACCTTTTCAACTGACAGCTTTTTGCGACCTGCTGGACTATTGGCCACAGCTCTTCATTAGGACTACAATCCTAAACATTATATAGGGCAGCGAATTTTTTTCCAGGATTCATGTCTACCCTGGCTGGTTTCAGTCTGGGAGCCACTACTGTGTGTGCAGCGATAGAAACATGATTCTTAGTCAATAAGAATCTCAAATGCCATATTAAACATAGATCTCCCTTTCCCAGAGCAGCTTGTCATGGATTTTGTTAATTAGTATCCCCTTCATTTGTGTTATGAACATCAGGGACAAGGCTCAAGATTGGACTTTGAATTCTAACATGTGTATCAGTTGGTTCTGAATGTCTTCATTATGAGACCTATGAAAATCTCTTCTGGGTCATGTATTAGAGTCATCCTGGGTTGAATCCTCTGATGGCTACTGTGACACATTGTTCCTCAGCCCTCAAACTGCAGAAACTCTAGTATCACCTAACAATAATACTTTTATTTACTGCCAAAGAATTTGTTTAAGCCTGTGTTAAACAGGTCAGTCTAAACTCCTAGGTATATATTAAGCAAAGTTAGAATAGCACAGAGCAGAGGGAAGTGTTGAGAAAAGAGTGAGGCAGAAAACACACACACAATAAGCAAGCTACATTAAGTTAAGGAGTTCAAGGACATATTGGCTAAGGTTATAATTTGTTTTGAATATTTATAAGCTCATTTCAATAAAATAGTCAAGGTGAATGTGCTGCCTGATGTCAGTTTATATGTGGCACTGGGTACATGCTAGGAGAGAATAATCCAGGTCAGTCTCTTGGCATTTTGATTCAGATTTATGGCTAGTTGCTTCAGGTTCCACAGGCTTCAATGAAAGCCACAATTTTGGTTCGTCAGAGCAAACACACACAAATGTGCTGGCTGTCCTGCTTTTCCTTTAGGAACATTCCATAATTGGCTGCATCTAGCTTGATTAGGAAATTTGAACCTGTAAGCAAAAGCCACATTTCAGGACTTTTCTGACTTGTAGTAAAAATCATTAGTGACAGAAAGGTCCCCAACCCCATGGCCAAATCTAAGAGCTGAAAGACTTATTGAAGTCCCAGCCTACAGAGCAGTTCAATAGTAAGTTGCTACACCCTTGGAACATCAGTAGCACCTATCTCAAATGGGGGGTGAGCAATCAAGAGCCAGTGCAGAACAAAATAAAAGTTCACTCCATAGTATGATTTGCTTATGGGAATTTAAAGGTATAAAAAGCAAGGCCACAAAAGTCCCCTTATTGGGGTATTCTATGCCAACTTCCTTTTGCTCATGTCCCCGAGCTTCTCAATGGCCCTTTGGTGCTGTGCCAAGCAATTCCACTCTATCACATCTCCAAGAATCACTGTGCAGGCCAGCAACACAGATTCTTTCCAGCCTCCAGCCCTTCTCAAGAACTTCCTTTTCTTTGGGAAAACTATCTTGGCTACCTTGCCTTTCTTCCCGCCGTGGAACCAGCGAAGACTACTGCCAGCCCACTTGGGTTTGCTTTTCAAGCATTTCCTGCTTGGTTTCTATCCTCTGCAGCTGGCGATCACCGTCTTGGTACCCTAGGCTTGCAAATTCAGAAAAGCTTCAACCTGTCTTGGCAATACAGATAGGTCACTTTGAAAGCCCTAATCATTGACCCACAACCTCCTCCCACCTTCTGTACCTAGTCAAATTATGGTAATCCAACTGATAACATGATTAGTTCCTCCATCTCTTCCTCTTTGTGTGAGGGTGAGTCTGGGACTCTTGAACCTATTTTTAACTATTTTAGGCCTGAAGATAACCCCAGGTTTCAGGTGGAAGACCTTAATTGTCGCAGCAGTTGCTCAAACTGCTGGCCTGTTCAGAACGGTACAGAAAGTCCCTTCAAGCATTCGCAATACCAGTTAAGAGGAATCACATAATGGGAGAGATTAGTCCTCCTGCCAGAAGTGATTTCATGGCTTGCTGCGGAGTTCGTTCCTTGACTATATAGCCCTGGTTGAGGCAACGAAGAACATAGTCTTGTGCCACAACAGAAATATCTCTCTGCTTCTTTCCCCTGGCCCTTCCTCCCCACTTGTACCCCTAAATCCCCTGATCTTCCAGCCCCAATTCCCCCAGGAAACCGATCTAATTTCCCTATGTCATGCCCTCCTGCCATTACTTGCATCATACACCCCTTTCTCCTTGTAAAGATTCCTTCTCTTTTCTACCGATAAACCATTTATGTTTATGATTTAAATGTGTGAGCAATGTACAGTATTATTAATGTCCTCTTTCTATTACTGTATTATCACAGTAATAGAAGTTACCTATTGGTGCTCCTTATCTTCACCTCTGACCTTCATGCCATGCCCCTAGGCTGTGCCATTGGTCACAACACTTTGTCATACCCATATAATTTCCCATGTGTGCATGTGCCATATATCTTAAAAAGCAGACTCAATAACTAGAGATGTTTGAAAACTGTTATTTACCTTACTCAGAAATAAGCCCATCATCCTCAGTAAGCTGTAATTCTATCTTATTCACGGAAACAAACACCTTTATCAATAAACAAATGTGTGACATGATTCAGATAACTTGTCTTGAGCTAGTACTTTATGATCTAGACTTTATGATCTCGAGCTAGTACATTATGATCTAGACCTAAGTATTCATTGCATATAGCCGGTGCCCTACCTACTCAGGTGCCGCCATCTTGAATCTCAGGAGATTTCATGAAATCCAAGATGCTAGCTCCCAAATCTTGCAAGATTTGGGCACAACCATCTTGGCTCTCATGAAATCTTCTGAGATTTGGCTGCAGCCAGCTTGGCTCTTACAAGATCTGAGAAGGCAGCATCAGGCTGAGCTGGGAAGAAGAGGCTGTGGGGTGTTGTGATCCCGGTAAGTTTCAGAACCACTGGTTGAGACCCAAGATAGTAGCACTGCCACTGATATACTAGTTCTCCACATTATGGGCATCCATACTGACGCATTCACACAGATGCACTACATCCTTCAGTGATGAACTCTCATTCATTCGGAATAAGAATTTCCTGATGCATTACACCAGGGATCAGCATCCTACAGCCTGGATATGGCCCACAGTCTCCAGCTTGTCGTACAGCAACAGGTGGCATTTTTCCCCCCGGAAGCAGAGGCAGCACGGATTCTGCAAGGCTTGGCAGGCAGCTCTGCCACCCACCCATGTGATGGGGTGTAACATGGGTATCATGCTGGGCAAAAAGTCAGCAGTGGCAGAGAGTGTGGGCTGAGGGAGGTGGCTGCATCCTCTTGGGCTTTTCAGTATGAATGTGACAGGCAACACATACAACTGGGGCTGCTGTGGTACAGTCATGGCACACCTCTTTCAGGCTCCACCGCCAGCCTGGCATTGGCCAATCTGATCAACTTGTGCTCCATCCCCTTCATGGTAGGCATGACTGTAGTGCAGTACTGATCATTTGGTGAGCTGAGCTGCCGTGTGCTGCTCAGCCTCTACCTGCTCACCATCACTATTCCCTCTAATACATGCTGCCAAGAGGCTGCACACATCCAAGCTGGGCAAACCCCAGAAGTTTGATGATGGCATCATTGCCAAATGTCTAGAAGGGGCATCACAACACATCTGCTCACAGACATGGCCTCTGACCCCCCTGCCATTACACTGTGGTTGAAAGAAACAAAAAATAAATGTACAGTATGTTGTCCTAGTTCTTCCAGCCTTCATATCTAATAGATGAGATATACATTCTCTTTTGAAAGAATTTGGCCTGGCAAATGCTAAGCCACAGCAGAGTATACATTTGGAGAGAGAATGCTAATTTGCACATTAATCACCAATGGGCACCTTCTTCAATGCTTTTGCTGTACAACAGAAGTTTCTCAAACTGTGGGTCCATGGCCCACCAGTGGGTTGTAAAACTGAAAAGGCTATGTGTATCAAGGATTAAACAACCTGCTATGGGGGGGGGGGCTCTGCTGCCCCATCACCATTATAGCCATAGAGGCTTGAGTGACTGGTAAAGTGAAACTTTTTTTAGGAGAGTCTTAATGCTAAAAACTTTGAACTAATGCTGTAGAAAATTTGACAGTATTTGCCGTAAGACAAGTAAAAATACTTTCTGCAACTTTTTTAACAGCCCACTATGCTAAAAAAAACCTGGGGTGTGTGATAATATTCTCCAGCTCAGCTCAGACTAGGTCTGCAAACATACAAATATCAAGTATGTCGACTATGGATTTGCCCTGCATGATGTAAACCATTACTTTTCAATTAGTGGGTTGTAATGCCTGGATCACATGAGCGTACCAATCTTTTTGAGAGAGAGAGAATAAAACAGGGGAGGGGGAAGGACAAGGGAGCGAATGGTCCAGTTTAGATGTAAGAAGACGTAGCTCATCATCTGCATGAGCAACTGTAACACTCAGGTTCATGTACTTTTTCCTATCTGTGGGAGGCCGTTTAAAATTTTGTACAGCTTGTAATCAACCATATTTATAAATAACCACATTTATTTGAAATACTTATAACCTGGCCTTCCCTCCAACAGTGGAGTGCTCAGGGAAGCTCCCAGCATTCAGGAAATAAAAGTAAAAAAAACAAAAGGCCAGTATTGTAAAGTGTGGCTTGTACTAGTCACAACTAAGATAACAAAACCAAGGACCCAATCCTATCCAGTTTTCCAGCACTGATGCAGCTGTGAGAATGAGTCGTGTGATATATCCTGTGGTAGGAGAGCAGTCATGAAGGCCTCTTCAAGATAAGATAATGTTTGTCCCCTTACCTTGGGGCTGCAACAGCACTAGAAAGTTGGATAGGATTGGGCTCCAATCCTGAATCAAGACTCAGTTGTGGTTTGTACAAATTGCAGTTTCCCATATCTGAATGAAAAATGGTACACAAAGACAACAACAAAGTAAGCTTGCAATATCCTTTCCTCAAGAATGAAGGGGAACTGCATGTGAGCCAGAGGTGAGCCACAGCCCATTCCTGTCACAACAACAACAACAAAAATGATTTGCTGTGATATCTGAAGATATACGGTGAAAAAGTACAAAAGTCCCATACTTCATTTAATGGTGGCATTAAAGTTGCATCCTGGGTTTTGGGTTGAGGGTCAAAATTGGCATACACTCAACTTTACATAATCAGGTCCTGTCTATACGTTCACAAGTTTGTTATGTGATCACCCCATGCCTACTGTTTTTACAATGAAAAGCATTTGTGATGGAAAAATGCATGATGGGCTTCAACAGGCACAGGAATATCCTGCAGTCATGGCCTCAATTCATGTTTTCTTTCTCTTATAGCTTTGGTAAGTCAGAGTTTACTGACAGCTTTGCCAAGCAGCAGAACACACTGGTAAGAACAAAAACTCTTCATGCATTAAAAGTTATTTTGATCTCATTGCACAGAAAAGCCTTTATTTTGAAACTGAGTCCACTGCAGTAGAAGTGGGTGTTCAAGGCCATTTGGGGGTTTAAAATTATTAATGGGCTATAGCGAGGAACTAGGATAGTTATTGATGTACAAAGGCTAACTTCTAAATTAGTCTACATCATCATACATGACTTGTGTTAAAGTATGATCACTTCACTAGATCTGGTCAATATATGTGCCGTTTAAACATTAACATGTACAGTATGTGACTATTTAATTGCAGAACATTTCTCCTGGCTCTGAGTTGTGTCAAGAACCAAGTGTGCTCAAAAATAGCATCAAGCCAGTTTCAAGTATCAAGGTATTAGCTGAGTAGCTTTATTATTCCATGCAACCTGAGATATTAAAACATTTTCAGGTTCTCATGTTAATTGCAATAAGATAGCCTGCTATGACACTAACTGTGGCAGCATTTGTCTCTATGCTCATTCATACTGTCAAAACTGAAGCAACACACATTTACAGTAGTGTCACACAAGTTTCAAAAGCGGTTATGGTTTGATGCTGAAGAGAAAAAAAGTTTAACGCACCAATGGCTTGTTTTTGCTAAAGTTACAGGACGTGAGACCTATTAGACTTGCAGAGGGGAAAAATCAAGCTTACAGCCATTCATTTCTCCATTAGAAGCAGAAAGCAGTATGTTTGCAAGTGAAACACAGAAGGCCTTTTCCAGCTAAAGTAAAACTTAACTGCACTATTCCAAGGCTATCTTGAAGAAAGCAAAGGATCAGTAGAAGCCTAGAGGATAGAGGTGCAATTCAGCAGGTAGTCCAGAATCAAGGTTTCAAACTCCACTCCACAATAACTTCATTTTCCTGATCAGGAAAATGAGGAAAGCAAGGCCTAAGGCTAAATCTGCCTATTTAAGTGAGAGATACACACTTAAAATGTGTAACGCTCAGGCATTAGGAGAACACAAGCAACCGCGGTAAAGAGATCCATGTGCCCATTATGAACAGAACGCTCGTGAGTATTGCGAAGCGCAAGGAGGTGCGGCTATTAGGGAAGGCCGGCTGGGCGTGTAACACACGTTACAGCCAGTCTACTGCACAGAGATTTGTGGCCACTTAACGCCGCCGCCGCCGCCGCCCCCCTGTTCTGTACAGGTTATTTTGGAGCAGTCAGAAAACAAGATCCCTTCTTAGTCCGCCTGCACTTCTCTGCACGGGGTGTCCAAATGCCCGCGGGGAGGAAGAGAAGCGAGCGCCGGCAGGCTAATCGGAATTCCGAGCGGCCAGCAACCACGAACCCGAAAGGAGCTGAAGCGGGCGGGCGAGGAGGAGAAGCGACTTCGAGCAGACCCTCAACGAGCCCCTTCCCCGTCAGACTGCAGAGGAAAGAGGAGCGCGCCTGTCAGCCCCGCGCTCCCACCTGCCAGCGGCCAATCAGGGCTTCCCGCAAGGCACAGCCGGCCCTCGGCGTGTTTTCCCCAACCTCCTTGGTTTTCCCCCTCGGCAGCCCTGGGCTGGCCCCACTAGGCCCAGCCACGGCGCAGGCCCCGGCCGAGGCCTCTCCACTCCTTCCCCTCCTCTCAGCCCCGCTGCGGAGTGAGTCCGCCTGCCCGCCCTGGGGGGGCCGCCCCCTCCTCCTTCTTCGCCGCCCTCTCCCCGCCCCTCACCTGGCGGCTGTCTGGGCTGCGGCTCCCAGGCCGGCTCGTGTTGGCGGGCGGGCTGTCGGGCGGCTCAGTCCATGGGCAGCTCCCAGGAAGCGGGGGGGTCCGGGGGAGGGGGGAAGGCGAGCGAGTCGCGGCGGCGGCGGACACAGGGCAAACACTAAAGAGAATGAGCGGGGCCAGCTCCAGCCGGGAAGGAAGTGACGGCAGCACGCGAGGAGGGAGGAGCCAACCAGGCCCTTTGCAGCTATTTATGGCACCGCCCAGCGCGCTCCACGCCGCCAATCCGAATGTAGACCGGCTTTCCGGGGCTCGGCTTCACACCCCTCCCCCTCCCCAGCATGCTCCCTGGTAGCCCTCAGGCGGGGCAGCGGCTCTTCCCCCATTGATAAGCACTACACTTCCCGGCCTGCCCCCTGCTTGCTCGAGGGCATGACAGTTCCCATCCATCGCTTTGCAGACTTTTCGCCATAAAGTTATAATAACAGGAGAGGACATGCCTATTGAATTGATAGGAGCGAATTGAAGCCAGGGGGCGGGCTTAGCGGCCATGTTAAGTGACTCAAAACATTGCTCATTCCAACCATTTCGAATTGGTTTTCTGGTACTGTTTAGGACTAAATAGTTTACTCCTGAAATAAAAACTTACGAAAATAAAAACGTGTGATCGTGGAGAAACATCACTGGTAACATTATTATGATTTAATATGCAATTACAAGGTTTAATTCCTCATAATTATATTATTGAACATACCAGACGAAATGCTGTCTATTTAAACTCAGATTGCACTATTTTGACAGACTTTTTTGAAATCTACACAAGCAAAAATAAAGTGTGAACGGGAAGGAAAGAAAAAAAAGGGGAGGGTGGGCAAAAATTAGATAAATATGTAGGAAAATTACATTAAAATCTCTCAATGTATAACACAAGTAGTTGTCAATATGAGAGTAATTCTTTTTTACTTCTAGGCTACTACGAGTATTTTTTTAAACTTCTACACTCACACCCCCCCCGCCCATAAAACAAATTCTGTTAATGTTCAGAATTTCGAAAATATTACCGTAGAAAATAGAAGGCGGGAAAAAAAAGTGTAAACGGGAAGGGGGGAAAAAGGACGGGGGAAATATTTTTTTTTCTTTCCCTTCTAGACCATTAACAGTGGGTGTCAGAAAATGGTGAATAAGACTGCTAGGAACAACAAGAAATTACACAGCTTCAAAAATAATGTACTCACTGAACGGCAGTTTTATTGAACCGATGTAATGTGAATACATGAATTTTCCGTGGAAATTAAATCCCATTTTTCGCGCAGCGATTCGCACACCCGTATGCAGAACACACAGGCATTATTAACGAGGTAGATATTAACTTCTACAGACGTGCAGGGAGAGTTTTATTAGAGAATTCACGGCAACCCTCCTCCTGGCGGGAAAGATCTGAGTCAGCCATATTGTCTGACTCATGGCTTCAAGATAATGATGTCATGTCGACTCCTGTTAAATCTCTTGCTTTTCGCCTAGCCCACGAAGCCGGGCTTCCTTCAGCGCGATTTCCGAGTGACGCACGAAGCCTTCCAGAATACTACACACGCACTGCTTCGGCAGCGTACATCGAAGGCGGGACTATGCTCTGAAGAGCGAGATGCTATTGGTGACGGCGCAGGAGAGGATCGTTCGAAGACAGCTGCTGGGAATGGAACGTGAGCAGAAACAGCAAGCCGGTGGTAAAGGGGCTTGGTCTGTGAGGGCATCACCCCTTAAGTTTCTCAAAGCGCTTGGCAGCCTGCTGCTGCTACGCATGTTGACTTGGAAGTACATTCCACTGACGAGAGAACAATGAAACAGACCAGCTAAGTATGCAAACAAAGGACTGCAACCTGAACTTCTTTTGCTCCTAAAGCGGACCGTTTTCCAAGCCTCAGGAGGGGAAAGGATCAGCAGCAGAAGAGCCTATTATTGGAAAGTATCTGGACACTTTGCAACGTTAACAGTCCAACTTTGTTCAGGAGTGCACGCACCTCTACTCAGAAGTAAGGCCCATTGGAGTTAATGTGGCTCACTCCCAGGAAAGTATAAGATTGCAGCCTTAATCGTTCAGAGATTTAAGGGCAGATTATACAATATCAATAAGTACAGTAGTATTTTCTTTTTTCCTTTATTTTTTGCTTTTCCTACGGATGTTATGATTTGGGTCACCTGTTTTTGCTACTATATTTCACTAAACAAAAATAGTTATATAAAAAAGTACAATCATATTTAATACCTGACTTTAGCATTTTTCACCAGTTCAAAATATCAGAAACCCTCACTGTAGCTTCATTGAATTATCTAATACAAACCTAGGGCTCCCCAGTTACTTTTTTCTTCTTTAAAGGTTTCTGAATGTACAGGTTTTACCTGAATGGAAAAGGATGCATGCGGCTTCCATTAAAATCTCTTCTTTTTGGACTTGTGTCTTGATACACCAAACGGAAATTCCATATTAGCTACCAACTTTCTCACTGGGAGTACAAAACACAAAAAGGGTCATTATACGCTACGTCTTTGGCTATATATAATTCCCCCCCCTTTTTTGTAAAATGAGATAAGAATTCCTATTAGCGGCTGTGTTTTTGTTTTCTGCCCTTTGGGATTTGTAGACGGCAGCGTCGCTCAAGCTACGCGTAAATTCGAGGAACGGTCGCGAGAGGTGCTGGATCTTGTAGTCTTCACTGAGAATTAATCAAAAGCCGCGGATCCACGCGTGCCAGTTACAGTCCCCGTCCCACAGGGGGCTTCGGGAAAGCGCTTATGTGGCAAGCGGGCGAGCCCTTACAAGCTGCATCCTGTTCTAAATAGAAGACCGGAAAGATACTGAAGCAAGATTGAAGCCGACAGGTTTTTTGCCGTGTCTCGAAGAGGCGCGATCTTAGGCATGTTCACTCAAAAGTTATTCCAGCCCAGCTCAATGAATCTGTCTGTCACTGGCACGTAGATTGCAGAAGACGAGGGGCGTTCCAGATTTAGAAAATAAAAGGTGCCAGCGGCTAGCACAAATTACGTTTTTTCTGATTCTGAAATGCATTTTTAAGGCTACCATCCAAAATATCAGGCCCGTTAAACATAAAAAGGTTTTATGAGACAACGTGGTAGGATTGCATTACTAGGATGTGGTCCTTAATAAAGGCACTGAAACCCAGAAAACATCCCCATTGCGATATTGTCACCAGCTGAAATATTGGGCACAATTTTTGCTCAAAATCAAAGTACTTTACAGTGCAACATTCTTAAGCCCAACAATTGTTTGTTTTTTAACTTTTCCATCATTTTCAGCCAACACCTCCTTGTGGATGCAGTTGTTCTTTCACTTATCTCCCCCACCCCCATGTGCCCAAGCTTCAGGTTAGCACCATCATCCACTGTTCTTTTAAGAAAACCACAAAGCCTACCAAATGAAGTCAAACACAAAGGCAGCAGTGGTTGGGGTGACAGTGCCATATGCAAGACAGTGATTCAAGGGAATGGAGCCAATTTCCCATCAACTACACACCATAAGCTGTCCATTGGGATAATATGAATATATGTCCAGAGGTAACTGGTGAGCCACTGTGGGGAAAACAGATGCTGACCTAGATGGGCATTTGACTTGATCTAACAAAGCGCTGCATATTCTTAAATCTATTAACTACTAAGCAACAGAGCTATACAAAGACTTGATCAAGGGTGAACTAGTTAATATTTTTATGGGTGTGGAATTGTCATTTTACAGGTGGTCTGTCTAGGGCTCTAAAGTACTATAGTATTCTAAGAATATAGTATTTCAGCATTTTATCAATAGTATTGACCTCACATAGATTATCCCTGTTTAAAAACTGGCTCACCTGCCATTTGTTTACACTCAAAACGAAGAACTAACATAGAGCTCTCTTATGTGGTAAAACTGAGCCTTACCCTTCTGGAGGACTCATCTCAACAAGTAAAATGCACATCCATCCCTATATATCTCACTGAATACTTCAAACCAGTCTAAAAGTATTCCGTTATCTTGGGGGTATGTCCAGTGGTGCGATTCAAATGAATTAACAACCGGTTCCATGACGTCATAGCCGGAGCAAAAAAAAAAAACCAGAAGGCAGCCGAGGTAAGCGAGTGGGCGGGGCCTGGCCATTTAACAACGGGTTCTATAGAACCTGGGCAAACCCCCTGAATTTCACTACTGGGTACATCCCCTTGAAATTGGCAAGATTTACTTGCAAATAGTCTGCTTCAGAAACCATGCTTTTTTTCTTCAGAATTACCCACGTTATGCAAATTGATGCAAATATAATCAACTAAAAATCATACAATTAATCAACCAAAATGTCTTTAATCAGGTGGCAGTCCCAATAAGTCATAAGAGAGTTTTGCAGTTATGCAGCACACAAATTCAGGGTTAACAGCACAAATATGTAAAGTTACATATTACATGCAAAATCCAAAGGGAACATAACATCATAGCATGGAGTCTCTCTCTGTCTTAAGACAAACATTTTTCTTTTGCTTATGAGTGAAATGGTGGGCGAACTTTTTAACTATAACTAGATTGAAATGTTAGGACTACCAGGGACAAGTGAAATAGCCATCCCTAAAATAGAGCATTGCCTATAAAACCTGTTACTACAATAGACCAGTGGTTGCCAACCTGTCACTGAATGCTTTATCCTCCACCTACTTGCCTTCAAGAACAACTCATTCTGCAAGGTGTGATTCTTGCATTCTAGACAGAGAATTGAGGCCAATCCAGGAGTTGGACTTACAGTCCACCACGCTCTCCTGGGAAACTATGTTCCCAATACATTTCTGATTTATAAACAACTTCGAACACAATTTATAAAGTAGTTTATGCTCCTTGCTCCTGTAAATGAAATGGAATTATGGAAAGCAAGTCAAATAACTGTGCAAGCAAAGCCATAAGATTACCAAAACATGGTATTTGAACCAATTATGTTCAGTCTGATAAGATGTTAAGGGCCAAATCCTATCCAACTTTCAAGCGCTGGTGAAGCTGGGCCAAAGAGGCATGTGCTGCCTCCTGTGTTGGGGGGGGGGGTCACTCATGGAGGCCTCCTCAAGATAAAGCATTTGTTTCCTTTCATTGGGGCTGCATTGCAGCTCTACTGGCACTGCAAAGTTGGATAGGTTTGGGCCCTAAGTTGTCTCAATTTAATGGGACATGTAAGGACTGAGAATGTATGTTTTACTATCTTCTGAAAAGTCAAAACCGAAAGAACTGTTTTTGTAATCAAACTACAGGGTCCAAGGACATACACAATAATAAGTAGTTTTTTCAGTGATACTGAAATAAAAATACATAACACCGCTTTCTGCACTTCTCATTTGTAAAAAAAATGAAATCTGCGATAAAAAATTGAAAAAGCACACCACTTTTGCCACCAATTCACTCAGGCTCTTCTCTGCCACTCAGTGCTTCTTGGCCCTCCTTGGCCTTGAGAGTTGTCAGGACATAAATGTTGTGGTGATAGCAGAAACCACAACTGGCAGAATTCCCCATTAGAGTATAGGCATCAGATCTAGCTATTCCTGCCCCCTTAGCTTTCTACATTTTCCTCACATGCCCATTTTCTTTCTAAGAGTTTAGAATACCAGTTCTACTTTTCAGTTGGCTCTTCTCAACCACCTTCAGATCTGCTTCCTCAGATCTGTTTTTCCACGCTGTTTTCTACTTCTTTTAATGTTCTGGACCAGCATCCCTAACAATCTTCTCCCCTTCCCTATCTAAGGTGAAAATTCTTCAGAGCAACCGCACCCCCCCCCCCGGTATATTAGGCCTCTTTCCCAGTCCTTTCCCTCAAACCTCCTTCTCTCTGCCTATTTTCTCTCTTTCCATCACGTTCCTTTTTCTTAGTCCATTACCTACTTCACATCCTTCCTCGGGGGACTATTAGCTTTTCTGTGTCATGGGAACTCTTTCCCAGTCTTCAGCCATCCTTATGTGAGGTTTTAACTCCAGTCACACTGAAAAAGTCCCTTTCCACACAGAAGCTATACTGCAAACTGCTTTGCTCACTGAGCAGCTGAACATTCCAAGCCATCGCATCAGTTCAGCCAACGAAGTGCCAGAGACTTCAAGGTCACAACACAGTGCAGAAGTTTAATTCTCACAGATGAGGATGAGGTAGTGGTTTGTTCAAGGCCGACTTGTGGCCAGAGGAGAATTTGAACCTCTATAGACAATAAATCCTGAAAGGAGGAGCTTGGCTCTATCAGCAAAACTATGACACATTAAATCATTTATAACTATCATGACATTTTTGCAAATTTTCCTTTTTCCAGGTCATACTGTCAGGTTTATTTATGTATCCTTGCAATTAAGGCCAATTCACACACATAATGAGTCATAACTGTCACCTGTATATATTTCCATAAATACACAAGACCAGCAATAACCAGCAGCAATGATTGCGATTGTAATGGCTGGAGAAAAAAACATCTTAACTTGGGGGCGCTGTGAGAGTGGAGCACATTTTAAAAATAAATTAAATATAACAGAAATTGCAGCAATCTGTGATTATCACCCAAGTTCACACATAACATCTGTTCGTGTGCCTAAGGAAACACAGGGAAGCTTGAAGGAAAACCAATGTATTATGTGAGCATGCCCCAACTTTAACAGAAGAGGAATATATAACAAGAAACCAATTATACACACAAACATCTTTTTAAAAGGCTCACAGGCTTGTCTCTTCCAATGGGCTCTGCTATCAAGGACTGGTTTTTCACACACTATGTAAACTTGCTGACGAGTCCACACTATATCAACATACAGCTGGTCCTTTTAAAAATAAGAGAATTTATTTGCTTGTATCCTACTCTTGATCCAGGGCAAAGCATGCCCATGGTTCTCTGAGTTTTCCATTTATGAAGCACCCAGAGCCAGACATGTTTACCTTCAGCAACAGAACTCATGCGCCTTCCAGATCATGCCCTGGACTGGTGTTTCTGATGTTACAGTTGCATAGTAATTACTTTCAGAAAACTTCACGTTTTATAAAATTGTGAAAACAGTAATGAAAAGGTTATTTCTAGCAGTCCTCATTACAATGCTCTTTTAATTTACAAGGTAGTTTTCATTCTGTTTGCCGTCTCAACACCGCTCATAAGACAGCCTGAACATAGCCTTTGAGACCATTCTGTGTAACCGTTTTCATTTTCTGTATTTACCTGGAAGCTCAAACCAGCTTGGCTTGATAGACGTCTCTCAGACATTCATAACACATTTTGAACACTACTGCTGATTGCACATTCCTGGCAGAATTTCCTAAGGCTGCACTCCTCAACACAATTAGTAACACGTAAACCCCACAGGGCACAATGGGAATTACATCTGAGTAAACATGCTTAGGACAGTGTTGTGAGATACGCAGGTCCCACAACACAATTTGTTATCTTTAGCTGTCACATTAATGCCTGGATTTTCAGACATGAAGCCGAAGCATACCAGCAAGTCCCAAATATAGCTGAACATAATTTGCGTAACAGGAAGCATCCGCTTGGATTAAATTGAATAGACACATTTATTTTCCACTGTATGTTAAAGTTAAGCATCGCCTGAATGTGTGCTTTTGTAATGTATTGCTCCTCACATTTTACTAATGAAGCTCAAAATGCAAAGAAGGTACATCTCCAAACACAATTTAAACTTGTCATGAATAGCATTAGGATGAAGCTCAGGTAACAAGCCAAGTTAGAGGTTCTGGGCATGGCATGGGACTAACTGATAGCTTCCTTGGCAAAGAACTATAGTTTATTCGAATACAGTAAGACATACATTGCTAGACAGACACTTTAAACAAGAGCTTATTTATTCACAATTCAGATAAATTTTAAAGACACAAAAGAAATACAAATGACAAACTGAAAAAAGGAATTTTAGTGACACAACATGAGTTTGCAGCCAGTGCTCTATACATTATAAAATGTTACCCAAGCACTGCAGATGTGGAACTTGAATCAATCCAAAAATGATAAACTTCTATCACTATTCCCTTTGAAAAAGCAAACTGGGAATGGGAAAGTCACCTGCTTCTTTACCTATGATCACATGAACAAAATCTCATTCAGCTTCTGCATCAAGCAATAATTCAGTGATGTGTTTTTTGAAGTAGCAATTTGCTTCGTCCTGTTCAAGCGTTATTTAGAAGACAGTCAATATCAGCGTTCTTTGACACAACTTTGAAACTCAGCCACCCAAAACAAGGTCAGAGCAAAGTCACGCTTGCAGCTTGTAAGTATCCTTGAAGAAACTGCAATGCTTCTGCATTCAGGCTAGTACTCAGCATTGAGGGTACCTTAAATACACAAGACACAGCGGAGCTATTTATATATCACAGGAACTTCCAGGCAACATCAGCCTGGTGATACCAAATATATAAAATATCTTTGCTTCCCCAGCCCTAAAGCATTCATTGAGTTGTGTGCATCCTTGCATGTACTTCACAACTACTCCATTTTCCTGCTAGCACTACAAAGGAATTGCCTGCACCTCATTCCCTGCAGAAAAAACTGGAGCAATAATGTGCCCCTCATCTTAGCTCTGGTCACTGAGGACCAGTGCATGTGTAATGGTCCCAATACTTAAACGGTCCCAAACCTCTGACATATTAAAACATCTCAGAATCAGATAATCTGAAAAGTGCTGGTTCCTAGCATCAAGTGTGCCTTGTGGCACAGAAGACTAGTACCTCTCCCATCTACAGCACCTTTAGAAATAGTCATATTTCTTGATTTAAGCCAAGGGAGTGGCAACAGAATGCAGGTGTCTTATTGTTGTATACATAAACCCCTGCTAACCGGGCAAGAGGCACTTTTTCAAGTGGTGTCCTCTTATATTTAGCAGGGGGAGAGCAATTGTCCCTCTTCACCCCAGCACAGTGTCTTTCTCGTGGCTGTTGCTGGTGGTGTTCTCCATTCTTCTAGATTGTGAGCCCTTTTGGGACAGGGAGCCATGTAACTTTAATGTTATTATTTGCCTGTAAACCGCTTTGTGAACTTTGTGTTGAAAAGCGGTATATAAATACTAGTGATTGATTGATTGATTGATAAGAGGAGCCCCACTAGACCGGGCCAAAGGCCTATCTAGTCCAGCCTCCTGTGTGTATTCCAAGAGGCATCCAATAGGCCATTGAGAGAGATATTGGCCTGATCCAGCAAGGCAATTTAGTTCTAAACAAGTCCACTTAGGATGGCAGCGTGCACATGCACACGTACAAATAACCCTCTAATTATAGAATACCCTGCCTTTGAAGCAAAGAAACTAAGGCTGCAATACTATGCATATTTTCCTGGGCATAACACAATGAGATTTATTTCTGAATACACATGCATAGGATTGTGCCCTAAGAGAAGTAAATTATTTAGTTCACCTCTATTTCCATCCCCAAAACTAGAGAAGACAACCACATATTAAAGTCACTTACTCTGCCTGGACATGCAGTAGACAATTTATGAAGAGACTGTGCAAGATGGATTTTAGGATTATTGACAATTTGGCCCACTGGATCGTGCTCTTTTTTCCCAGCAAATGCAAGCTGGGAGAATGCAGTTTGGTATCCTGGGGTATCTTCAATGTCAATGAAATGTTCTTCATCTGGAAGGGTGTCATCTTCAGGCAATTCGAATAGGCCAATGAGGGCCTGAAGGAGAGGCGTCCTAAACAGAAGACTCATACTGTCAAACAGGACTATGCCAAATAAAAGCCATTTATCTGAGCCAGAGCACTAACTGACAACAAGATGAACTATAAGAATGAAGGAAAATCATAGAAAAAGCCTGTTTGCAATCTGGGTGTTATTTATGCATCTGAAGGTGTTCCCTTCTTGGTTCCATTCTGCTTTGTACTTTACTCATTTTCTGTATTATTCTATCTTCATTTCTACTACAACATAATCACCATTATAGGAGTACAACCACCACTATAAAGACTGCACTTTCCTAGTGACAACTACACTTGAATGTCACTTTTGCTAACACTTTTAACATTCAACACCAATTCCTCCTGCTCCTAACTTAGCACCGTGGATTTTATTACTTCCCTTTGCCTGAATGCAGAATAGGGCTATAAAATACCCTGCCTTCATTTATATTCTCTCTCAGCTATGCAAGGAATATGACCCCAGTTTTCAAAAGGGAAACATAAACCAAAACCGTTTGCATCTCAAGCACTACAGAAAATAACAAACAATGGGTATAAATGACCTTTCAGAGAGGGCTCAAATCATACCTATTTCGTCTGGCCTTTGGATGATTGCGTGGCTGTCTGCCCTTTGTCCCTCTGGTATAGTGTCATAGTTTTGCTCACTCCCCAGTCAAATGTTTTTCCCCTCCCAATTCTGATATGGAGAATTGGGTCTAATTTTATTCTTGTTACTCTCATTGTTCCCGTTAATGTTTAATGATGTTGTTTTCATTAATCCTTGTTTTACTTATTGTGGTTACATTGTCCTTTCTTTGTTCTCTGTAAGCCGCCTTGGGCATTTGCTTCGGCATGGGAAAGGAGGGGTATAAATTCTTCAAATAAATAAATAAATAAATAAATAAATAAATAAATAAATAAATAAATAAATTAAATAAATAAGCAGAATAGTTCACCTATTTACTGCTCCTTAAAAAATAAAGAAGCATCCCTTTTAACATAAACGGAGCAAGCAACTGAATTCCATTACGGGAAAACCTATCATGACCCGACATATTTTGTTTGCATAGTCAACATATCCTGACTGCAACATCCCCAAATCAATTCCTGAAGATGTCTAGAAACTGAATGAATTAGTTGAAACATTAGTGTCAGAACTCTTTTTCCACCCTAACTGCTGATACTTTAATACTTTAGCAATTTTTTTTGCCATCATATTTTCTACAACCACAAGACACAACACAGTTTGTTGTTTTGGGAACAAGGAAGCAAGCTAGACAGGTATTTCTACTCCTGCCGAGATCTCATTTACAACTGATTAAATTTGTGTTTCTTTCCTGCCAAGAGGAGTTTCCCTCTTTAACCTCAAGAATGGTATTTTTCAGCGGCCAACATCAATGATCAGCTTTACCACCAAAGGAGAAGCTGCACTTACCAGAGCTTTGTGTACTCAGTGTCCATCATCGGAGGGCATTCTGTGAGTATTTTGGTGATGCCAACTGCACAGATTTTCTTCTCCACTTGTCCAGATACTTTCTGTATTTCCGGTATTATTATTTTCTCCAAAACCATTCCAAACATCCTGTTATATATTTTTAAAAAGCCCAATTTTATCTTGCCATAAGAGATATCTAAGGCATTAGTTAATATGTACATATTAACACATATAAATATACCATATACAGATATTTAGAGATACAGCATATCAGCTATATAGATGACTTGAACATGATTGACTCAGGAATCTTTAAGACCAGTGGTAAGACCAAAATGTGAGCTGTGGAAACCAGCCAGGGGAGCTGCAGAATCTCAGAAAAACATCACTGCTCCATACAATGCATATGGGATTGTAGCCCTAAAGGGGAGCCACCACCAATGGCCCAGTAGGTCAAAGGAGCCGCCAGCTGAAAACGTTTGGGAACCACTGCTTTTACCTTATCAATGGACAATCTAATCTGAGAACAACTGAGTGAAGGCGAACTAGTAATAAGGGCATATGGCCATATTACTGTGCTACACACAAATGAACTCTGATACTTGCATTAGGAGGGCTCAGTTATGTTGTCATAGTGAGGTACATCTCAGAAAACCTTATTCAAGTTGAACAGATTTGGGTCCACTTTACTTCTCAATACTGGCCCTACACCATGGATGCTTCTGTATCGAAACAACTTGTTACCAAATATCAGAAATACTTAACAATGGGCTACCACAACTGCCCCATTGTCATTGTATTTTCTGTCATCTGGCCGATACAACAGCATTCACAATGGACATTAATATAGGGTAAAACATGCAACTAAGTCTAAATTGTCTGCAGCCTCTGGCTCAATCTCATTGTGAGCAACAGGATCCTAAGCAGTTGTCATGGTAACATCACTTCTATCTTCATTTCGGTAACCTGGTCATGCTATTCAATTGACAAAAAAACCCAACGAAAAATCACTTAGTGATAGACTGTCATGGATGAACAACAGGGCTATTTCTGAAGGGGCTGGTTTGGATCCAAAGGATTCTTCTATTTTTTTTTCCTCCAGTATCCATGACAAGTATTACAGGTCAATCCTAATTATCTGCAAAGTTTACATCCGCAGATTTTGACTCAACGTGGGCCCCCGGGACCCGCAATGACCCAAATTAGGCTCAGCACAAAGCCTCTGAAGGCAACCGGAGCTGTGCTCCAGCTGCCTCCAGAAGCTCTTCTGGGGCCTGGCGCAGTCGTGCAGGTCGTCCCCCCCCCACACACACACAGCCTTGGCAGGCCTCCGAATGGACTTTTCAGCCAAAAAACAGCACTTCCCAGTTTCTGAGGAAAACCGGAAGTGATGTTTTTAATGCCTTATAAGGCCAAAAGGCCCACCAAAGGAGGACCCGCGCAGCCGTGGCAGAAGAGCCTCTGCAGGCGACCGGAGCACAGCTCCAGTGGTGTCCTGGGGGTGGGATATCCCCCATTCTGAGTTCCTCCAAGGCTGCGCGCAAATGCATGTGGCTTTGGTAGGGTTCAGAATATCCTTCATACACCAATGCAGCACAGCTCCAGAGGTGTCCGGGGGTGGGGGTGGGTGGGTAGAAACACACACAACCTCGGAAGGGCTCAGAAAGCCCTCCGGACACAACCAGAGCACAGCTGCAGTCAGATGCAGAGGCTGGGGTGTGTGGAAAATCTGTGGGTTTAATTACCTGTGGATTTTTTTTAATACACAAGGGTTCCAGGAACAGAATCCTCACGGATTAAAAGGCTCCACCTGTATTTGTCTAGGGTTTGGCAGATTCTCAACAACTGGGTGGGGCACTCTGGGTCAGGAATCAAGTTAAGCTTCCACCCAAATGATATTCCTAAGTGCACCCTTTTATTTTCTCCAACATGGGAGAATTATTTTAATTCACTCCTATGAGAAAAAAAAAATTATGAGTAGCACGTAGGGACAACTGTTTAAATTTTATTTTATTTATTTTATTTATTGGATTTCTATCCCGCCTTTTTGCCCGAAGGCACCCAAGGCGGCATTACAATCTAGCCACCACTTGGTATTGTGCCCTCCCCAAAGGATCTAGCAATATATAAGATCACCTCCACACACATCTCATTTATGACAACAGACATTTGATTAAAAACAAGGATTTCCAAACAGGGATTTCCAACCTGTGGACTAGGAACATTATTTCCTTTGGAAATTTGGCATGCAATGACCCAGCTATATGCCTGATCACATGTGTTCTAAAATTGTTATAGTTTCACAGGAAGATTGCGCCAAGTTCATTATGAAGTCTGGTCAGGTCAGTTTGGACTGCAAAACGCAATTCCAGCTCCTGGAGAAAATGTTAACCGTATAACGTATAAAACAAAATATTTAAAAGGTACTAACTTTGGTTGTATACTGTCAAATATTTCTTGAAGTGCTATTGCTCCGTATTTTACACAGTATAAGTTGATAAAGACTAAGAAACCTATCAAAAGATGAATAGTCAATCAGAAGTGGCAAGACTCTCCAAAAGTATGTAAGCATGTCTTATCCCTCCCCTAAATTAACAAGTGCAGTATCTGTATCCATCCTATCTTCCTAGCCACTGCAAGCTTCTTTTCTGCTTTCACAGGGCTGCTACCCAGGATTGGTCTAAGCCTTGGATCTGCCTGAATTAGCAATGTAAAGCTTTGTCCTCAATCTGGGTATAAAGAGCCTTTGCACCTTCCTCTCTGATCCAAAACACACCACTAAGCAAGCTTTTCTAGCAATTTTCATCTCCCCCCCCCCACCAGGACAGCTACCCCCACCCCCACCCCCACAGCTACCTTCCATCTATCATTCTTCCAGCCACCCCATTGTGCTACCATTTCAAATGGAAGCATGGCCAAACAGGTACTAAGTAAAGGAAGTGGCAACTAGACTACTTCTTTTCACTTGGTTTTCTCCTTTTGTAGAAGTGGAGTACAGTGGTGGTCACTCTCTACTGCTCCCCATTTTCTTTTTCTAATCTCCATTTATCTATGCTACCATTTTAAGGGCCAAAATAGGGTGACAGGAATGGGGAAGCAGGTAACAAGACTATGGCACGATGCCACCTACACCCATCTGCTCCACCTTGCTGCTATTCCAGAAAGATAGACTCCACCATAAGCCCTCCCTTCCCAGCCCACAAATAAGATTCACAAAACACTCAACCTATAAAGTTCCACTCCTTCCTACATTTCCAAATCCCAATGTTTTGACTGATATGTACTTCATCTTTGAAATAAAAATGAAAGCACAGTCCTTAGGTGCAAGGGCCACTGAAATATGGGATCTACTTCCAGGAAAATATATTTAGCACTGAGATGTAAAAATGTTCTAGATCTTCAAATCACCCATGATTGAGACTTGTCCTTGTAATTTACTCCTTGTAGTTTACTCTGTTTAGTGCTCTCCCCCCCCCCCCCCCAAAAAAAAAACCACTGTTGGACCAATAATACAGAGCTTACTTTTGATAAATTTTGTTGTTTTGGAATTCTGAAGTCTTTGGAATAGCAGTATGAAGATCTGCTTCCTGTACTGATCAATTGATTCACTAGAGATTTAAAATATAAACACACTGGTTATATAAGATACAATTTCATTCACAGTACTTACGATTTTCCATAAATTTTGAATGAGTGACATTGGAAATTACCAAGCACTCAAAACTGCAAACTGCGCCCCCCCCCCTCACTTTTGAGAATTTTGTACATTCATACTTACGGAGGCATATGCTCTACAATACTGTTGAGAAGATAGAATCCTTGATGGTCATTAAGTTTAGAGGCAATAAGTTTCTGGAACACACCTAGCAGTCCGGGCTGTAAATTAAGGGTGAGGGGAGGAAAGAAGGCCAACACTAGAGATTACAAAGTAGATTTCGGTTATTACAACGAATTACAACAAATTATTATACGTTAATTATTAAAAAAGCAACCAGCAGCATATGAATGCTGGTTGGACAGTAACATTCTTGAATTTATATGCAAGACCGCTCTAAATAGAAATATTAAGTTTTCATATAACAGAAGAACTAAGGAATTATCTGTCTTCAGGCCAAGGGAGGAACATGATCTACAGAAAGCTGGCAGCCTTGACCATTTGCCAACAAGTGCATACATACTGAGAGAAATCCCAAAGTATAGCATCCAAGCCAAACAAGATAGAAGGCAGTAAAGTGAACCCACTTTCACAGTATATAAAGGAATTGCCAATGTATTCAGCTGAGAAGCATTCACTCAAAATATGTTTGGGCTGCTATAGCAAAATCATACATACAAGACCTTTTGACCTGACCTTCTGGAACTTTAGTCTGATACATTCTTGTATCTTTTTTCCCCTTAATGATTGAGACTATTATCCAAAGCCATTTGACAGTTACACAAACCTAATTTTGTAAAAACATGAATTTCTAAAATGTGAAAGAAAGATTCATTAACTGACAATCACATATTCTTACAGAGAGCGCGCGAGAGAGAGTGAGAGAGAGAGAGATTTAGTAATCCAGAACCACAATTAGCAGATACGTACAATTTTGTCAGCTGCAGCATTTGCAATCGTATTGGCACCTCTCTCCAAGTAGGCCTGAAGAAGTCTCACCAGAGGAGGGATGTTTCCTGACCTCTCCCACAAGACTGGCTGAAGCAGATGTGGAAATAAGGCCATGTAGGATGATGGAATATCGTTTTTATGCATCTCCAGAAGTAGAGACATCACTTGAAATACATATGGAATGAACTCTGTTGAAAGGAAGAGACATGTTTACATGACGGACTAATAGAGAAAGGGAAGGTGCATTTCTACATAGAAGGTACTAGTGCTACACATAATGCCTAAGATTACTACGTGAAATGTTGCTAGCTTCTTAGTTTAAGCTTAGCTTGGGCAATACAGCAGGAGGCAAGACAATATGGATATGGAGGAATTGAATGTATGTTCTCTTATTTAAAATGCAGAATTACACAGTAACTTTGTATGACTGGGCGTACATAAATACACTGTATGTAGCAAACTGTGAAGAACAGGTTTATTTATGGCAATATTGCACTTCAGGCAAGCCACCTATTATTTCATACCTTGCACATCGTTCTGCAGAATCTCGGTGAACACCATGAACAATGCATCTTCGAAGCTTCCAACAGCAGCAGGATTTGCTTTGCAAGTTATCCTTATCGACAAGCAAATTGATTCAAACATGTAATGATTAAAATGAGGCTTGCTTGGATTCTAGAGACAAGACGTGAAGAAACAGCATAAAGTCAAACCAAAGCTGGTTAAATATGTCCAATTATTCACATTTCTAACTCAAAATGTGTTGCATGTAAAATGCCTATATTAAACCATGGCATCTATAATGGTTGAATCTATAATGAAAGCATCAAATGGCTAGAACTACAAGAGCTAGTTGAAGGGTCTGTTCTTATCATGCAAGAACGTGAACAGCAGCAATAAATGCCATATCACAAACTGCTGTTGGGATTCCCATCAGTTTTAAAAAAAGGAAAGTATTTTGCCATTCAGCATGAAAAGGCTGCTGTTTGAGGGACATGACTCTAATCTTAGTGGACTATTGAATTCCAGCCAATGTTTTTCGTAAGGCAGTTTGGTTCCCTAACCATGCACCCATCAATAATCTACAAGCCAGATTTTACTATTGTAATTGGCAAAGAATTACTGTTTGAGCCTTTAAAAAGGAAATGATGGGCATTATGAATGAAAGTTATTGTTTTTCTTACCTTACTGACAGCAAGCAGTTTCTGTGTGAGTTGGGTGATGAGAGAGGGGATATAGGGAATTATGGCCTCCTGAAGCAGAGAAAAGCTTCTCATGATAGCTGCAAATTCACAGACTTATGTTACTGAAGACAGAACAGATTGCAACATCATCAATTTAATGGGCTACAAAAAACTAAATCTCACAGGAAGCATCAAAGGCAAAGAACTAATTCATTATGTTCTAGATAGGCACATATAGCAGGATTTTCCAAGGACTATTCTTGCTGTGTTTCAAAAATGGCTGAAGTTGGCAATTATCATGCTTATATACAAGCATGATGCAGGCATGCAATAGTGGCAGCAGTCTCAAGGGATCATTCCTTACGTGCCGCTATGGACTTCCCATGGACACAATGGAACAGCTGCATTGCCCCTACTATTTTGAATTTACAGAAGAAACCTTTATAATGCAATGCACCAGTCGCTGCTCCTATCACAAGTACCTTGTATTGCAGCAAATTCGTAACAGTAGGCAGTGGCAGTGTGGCTGCCAAAGAGAGCTCTGAACAACCTTGATGCCCGCCCCATAAGATATGGGGAAGGTTGGCCTTAGATGCTGCCTGCACTCTCCAGCAGCCACATAGCAGGCACTTGCCATCTTTGGTGCATTGCCTGGTCTCTGCCCCCAATGGTGCTGGGTGTTTTCAAAGCACTGAGTACTATAGGGTGGAAGTGGGGATCCAGTAGATATGCCTACCAGCTCTCCACTCCCCCACACTCTGTGCCCAGTAACCTTTCTATAAAAACAAGTATCATCACAACCTCACAAGGCTGTTGTGAGAAGAAAAACAGCACAGGTTAGGTTCAGAGCTACAATCATAGACCATCAGATTGGATCTATATGCTAATGTCACCAAGAGTCAATTGGCCAAGCAATGTCACTATTCTAGGAAGACAACATACTTAACAAAAGAAACAGCAGTCTAACAGGGCCATGAAAAAGTGAGCAGAGAGGTGTACGTACCGGAACACTGTGGCCCTCTAAATACCCCCTTTCATTCTAAGAAATGTAAACTCTCACCTTTCATGATGTATTCGTTTTCAGATGACCCAGGAAGTGTCAGAGCCTTGAAAAGATTAGTGAGCAGTATTTCTACATACGGGGACATCTCTGCAGCCGTAATTCTGCAGGAAAAAAAAAAGTATTTTCCCAGTTGTTAATCAAGGCTCTCACTGAGGGGGAGCCAGTCAATCCTGGCTGAACACAAGACAGCGAGTGAGCAAGAGAATAAATGCAGGATTATATTATCAGAAGGTACAAGGACAGTACAGCCAAACCATTTAAGAAGCCCCTTTAGAGTTGGAGCCTATGACCATATGAAATGGTCTTCTACCGAGTCAACCCACTAGTCCAGCTAGCTTAATATATGTGCTAACTTGTACTTGTACTGAACTGGAATCTTCTGCACACAAAGTAGGTATTCCAACACTGGGTTATAGTCCCTCCAAGGGGCTCTGATTTAGAAAATGCAAAAAGCAGCATCATACTATATAGACTAAGGCAACAACAAAAGAAGAAATGGGTGAGCACCACACAAGATGCAACTGTACACAAGCTTACAGAGTAGTGTTGTTAGTTCCCTTCATTGTAAATAATCTTTCAAGAGCATGAGCTGCGTAAGTATGAACGACAATACTTTCTGCTTGAAGATGGTTGATCAGGAGAGGAATAGACACCAAAAGTTGTTCTTTAGGTACCTACAAGATAGAAATGCTGCTGGTAAAACTGTTTTTCGAAGCAAATGGCAATTTCAAAAAGTCACCAGAACATTGGATTAAGTATTTCATCTATTACAATGTTTTTGACACTGCACCCATTGTTAAGTACACTGTTCTAATTTCTTGAATTGAGGTATACTGACAAGGCTGTACTAGTCATATCTATATTAAGATTTAGGAAGTGACAATATAACTCTGTTAAGTTATGTGCATAGACTTCATTGGGATGCTTTGGCTATTAGTTACAGTTGGAAAGAAGTGAAGGTAAATTATGACAGGGAAAATTTTAGAGAAATTACATGTAGGAAAATAAGAGCTCTGTGTGACCAGCCATCCTGTTCAAAAGAAGGCCCAGTTAAGAAAGGGAGGGACCTTTCAAAATGGTTCAAATTTTAATCTAGTCCCTGGATGCCAAGAAAGTGGGCTTCCCATTTGCAGACAGAGCAAAACAGTAACAGGAATCAATTTTGAAACAGCAAAGAAAACCCACTGCTAATACAAATTAACTTCCTTCTAGAACAATACATATCATACTGTAAAAGATCCCAAACCCACATGAATGCATGACTACCACTTAGCGCGCAATCCTAACCTGGAGTTAGGCCGTCACAGTTGGGCCAGTGAAGCTTGGCCGGCAGAAGCGACACTGTCAAGCGCATTGGGACCACTCAGAGTCAGGGAGGATGGCGCACGTCTGGCCTCTCTGACTCTGAAAATGGTCCAGACATACTTTACAGTGTCCCTTGTGCCAGGCAAACTTCGCTGGCATAACTCCAGGTTAGGATTGCACCCCAAGAGTGCATGAAGTAGTTTGTTTATAAAAGTTATTTGAGCTGGACGTTACAGAAAAGTGGAAAAAGGCAACTTACTTGGTTCCTGAAAATCATAATGTATTTGATACCATCAGCCTTAAGCACAGGAAATTCATTCACTGTATAGATATAAAAATTATTTTTGTAAGCTGTACATCTTATTGTCTATAAGAATTTTCAGTATAAGCTGAGAGAGTCCTTCATAGTGTAGGGTATTTTCACACAGAATACTTTCACTATTTAATCAACAAAAGTGAGATCCCCACTGAAAGAGGGTGGGAGAAGCAAGACTGCAGAGGGACAAAATACTGCACTATTACATGGTTCTCTTTTGCATCTTTCTCTTTTTTTCTACTGCCCCCTTTTTAAAGAACTTCATGGAGAGTATCCTTATCCAACACACTAGATACATCTGTACAAGATTGCAATACACTCCAAAATCCTCTCAAATTTGACGAAACAAACCAGAGACACTGTTCAGAGTTTTTGCTTCACTGGATAGCTACTACAGCTATGTTGGCCCAGTTGTTTTCTGAATGAAGCAAACCCACATGAGGTCCTCAATGAGTCTCATGTTAGGTTGACTATATAAGTATAAATTATATTGTACATGGAACTTTAAACTTACCATTAGGAGACTTTAGATCGGGTAGAATATGATTCACAAAGAATTCTGTCAGGTTTACAAGTTCATTGGCTTGAGTTATTCCATGCTAGGAGAAAAAGGTATTTGACATGACTTTAAAAAATTCTGCACTTGGTTATATAGGTACCCAATTAAATAGGCATTGCTCAAGTGTTGGTATGGATATCTGGCAGTTTCTAAAAGTATTCTTCTTGTGCATTTTGGCTTTCTGAGTTATAAAATTAGTGCTGTCTCATGCAGTGCTGGAGGCACAATGGAGGTATTCCGGCAAGAGCAAGGAAGTTAAGTGGCAGAAATTGAGTTCTTCCAAAGATACGCTACTTCATTATTAAATCAATCAAAAAATCAAATAGTATTTATATACTGCTTTTCAACACAAAGTTTACAAAGCGGTTTATAGGCAAATAATAATAGAGTTACATGGTTCCCTGTCTCAAAAGGGCTCACAATCTAAAAAAATGCAAAACACCACAAGCAACAACCACTAGAAAAGACACTGCGCAGGAGTGAAGAGGGACAATTACTCTCCCCCTGCTAAATAGAAGAGGCACACCACTTGAAAAGGTGCCTCTCGCCCAGAGGGCCCAGCCTGTTAAGTAGGTGTTTCCAGAGCCAGCTACCACCAAACCCTGGGAATCCTCCGATTCTGGCAGTGCTCTTCCTTGCTATCACCATCTATTCACCTGCGCTATTCCAGCTCAGCAAGCAGTGACTGTAGAAAGGAGAAGGAGCAGCAGCAGCCATTGCCTACTTCTCCCTCTTAAAGGCTGTGGAAATGGGGCCTAAGCACAGAGAGCAAGTGAATGGGTAAAGGTGATGGGAAGACAAGCTCACTTAAGGAGAGTTGGACCATTAAGAAAATTTTGTCCCAGTGTCCTCCAAGCCCTGCACATACAGACTGTTTTTCTTACACATTTATTTATATGGACATATGAAGCTGCCTTTGCAAAGTCAAACCATAGGGCTATCAACCACACATGATACATTGGACACTGACTGGCAGTGGTTTTCTAGAGTTTCAGACAAGGGTTTTTCACAGCCCTATGCAGATTGACCCTGCATGTAAAGCTTGTACTCTACTACTATCCACAAATTTAGATTAACTCCATCATACTCAAAGGGCCTGGACAGGTAACATTTGCAGTATCATTTAATTTCTACAAATACCAACAGTACCTTTTGGGTCTGAGCTTTTGACGCCAAAGACGTTACAAGGTAAATAGCAGCATCTTTATGTTTCCAGTTGACAGATGGATTCTTTGCATACTCTTGCAGCATAGAGTTAACATAACCAGAAAAGATCCCCGTCACAGGTCCTTCAAAAAACTTACACAGACCCCTTACAAGGTCACAGGCTGCCCTGCGTCTCGTGTCAATATCTGTAAATATACAACATGAGGCGGTTATCCCAAAACAAGGCAGACTTCCCTTGATTTTGAAGAGTTGTTTACCAAAATCACTAAAATTAAATTCAGCCTGTTGTGAACTATTCAAGTCCAAATCCACCATTTTACAGAAATAAAGCAATCTGATAGAGCAGCAGGAGCATATTCTAGTTATCTTAATATAAATCACAGACTAGCATGAACAATAAGAGATTACAACATTTGGTAGATGTTTACTCTCATGAATATAAATGAAAGCAGCATTAGCGAGGCTATAATCATGTGCCATAAAACAGGACTAAAAGAAAATTCTATGCCTGAGTTATTACAATGTAACTGGTATGCTGATGTTCCATAAAGGGAAAAAAAATGTTCATTTGACATTATTTTAGACAGGCTAGTAAGCTGGACTCTGTCTCCTAGCAAGTTTATAAAACTGAAAAAGATCACGTAAGTTATGCAACTAGTTCATTCAAATATAGGACCCAGCAGAAGTTTCTTAGAAAGCTGATTTCACAAATAATCCAAAATATAGTGCAATATTTTCATACAGTTATCTTCCATATCTCCAGGAATTTCTCTTACCACCAGAAATTATTTTTATTTTCAAAAATGAATGCCCTGCCTTTCTTTTGAAGTTTAAGGTGATTCACACCCTTAATAACACAGCACAAAAAAAAACATTGCTTTGCCTCTATGCAGCTGAAGTTTGCAAAGCAGAATGCAATAAAATACTACAGTAAATCAAATAATCTAAACAGATCTGGAAGGAAATTGCATTTGGCCTTTATTGAAAGGAATATTTAAAAAGCATCAGGCAAACTTTTAGAGCAATGTTTCCCAAACTTTAGGAACACACAGACCACTGAAGAAAAATTTGAAATAGTCAGACCACATACAACACCCCTCCCTCCCCTGCACACAAAAAATACAACTGAATTTGTTTTAAAATCAGAGGAGATTTATTATTTATAGAGAAGATTTGTGGGTTGCTGCTTTTGTTGCTGACTGCGGATGGTCATTCTCCACTCCATCTGGTGGTCCATGGGGAAGCACTAGTGATCTGTAGGGAAACCTCCCCCACAGAACACCAGACAGAGCAGAGAATGGATCAGCCACAGCTGACACTTTAGTTCATTCTTCACCCTCCCTGGTAGTTCATGGGGAAGTGCTTGCTCAGCAAAACAATGGAAGTAACATTCTGGTTAAAACCACAACAATCCCTTCAGCAAACAGTTTTAGATCTCTAGTACAGTATAAATATATATACACCCAATATAAAAACAGTCATTACCAGATCCTTCCAAATCTCTTCTGATATATTCTTCAGAATTATCTTCAAAAGCTTCTTCATCAGCAGCTGCAAAAAAAAGTAGTCCATACAAGCATTTTAGAATGGTACAAGCAACATTACACTGACTACATTTGTTTTAACATTACAGAATCATGGAAATACCCGGTTATCTGCTGGGGTTCCATTCGGGACCCCTCCATGGATACTTGAAACCATGGATACTGGGAATGCTTTTTTTAAAGATAGGGGGGATGTCAGTGGTTTTGCTGCAACACGGTAAAAAAGAGAGATTTGTTTAATGTTACCCTCTCTTTTTAGTAGGCATCTCAGTATCCATAGTATCCGTGGATAACAGAAACCATGGATATCGCATCAATGGGTATCAGGGCATACCTGTAATCTGTTAAATCAGCACTATCCAGTACATTGGATGTTACTATTTTTATCACTGACTTTCTGTAAGCCGCCTTGGGGAAGAAATACATAGTGGGATGCACAACCCTCCTTGCACCCATTAAAAAGTTAAAAGCCCCACTTACCAGGGTGGCTTATCCTTTAAGCAAAGCCCAATAAGCACTTTGCATGCTCCCTCTGGCAGGTGGGAAGCAACATGGAGATGACCTGGTAAGTGGAGCTTTGAATGATTTAACGGGCATGGGGCGAGGAATTGTGCAGGGGTGCGGTGGGGTAGCATGTGACCCCCTTCCTCCCACACCCATTAAACCATTTTAAACAGTTACCACCAAAAAAAAAAAAAACAACAGCTTGTGAAAACAGCAAGCGAATTTTCACCACAGTAACTTTTAAAAATGATTTAATGGGCACTGAGGGGCCTGCTGGATGGGGAGGGCCCTCCAAATCTGTGGATATCTGAAAATGGAGAAAGGAAGAATCCCTGTATATTTAATCAGGCCAGCATTTTTTTATTTAAAAAAAAATACTTTTTCCCAAAATAGACCCAAGGTAGCATACGCCAACAACATTATAACATACATCAATCAATAAACACAAATAAACTACATCTATAAATACAACAGGACATCACTAAAAGATCAACCAATATTAAAACTTTTCTTAACAAGTCATGGTTTAATCTAACACAGAAAGCCGACAGAATAAGCGCGTCAGTGGGAGAGGAGGACTGTCTTAGTGGATGCCCATAGCGCTTCCAAGAAATCAGTGTTTCATAAATTGACACAAGCACACAGAACATCTCTGAAAACATGGATAGGATGCACAACCAATCCTGAAGCCATTATTGTGAAATACTAAATCATTCCACGTCAGATAAACCACCAGATTCCTTGTAAAAAAAACCCCAAAGAAAGTTACCTCTAAATTCCATGTTGGGAACAATAACTTTTTCACAAATACTTGTCAGCGTGTTCTGGTCTTCAAAGAGGTGCTTATAATGGGGTCTCTCACAAACAGAAGCCAGAAACTGGATTGCATTGCTTACCAACTGTAGGGGGGGGGGGAAGGAAATGAACAGAATTTAAACAACTACTGAAAGGTTAATGTTCAAGGTAGATAGGAACGAACCATACAGTTATGCTCACCAAGTCATATTTAACTTCTTGACCTGTTGTTACTAATAAATTCCAGATGGCTGTAACAAAACGGGGCAGGTAAGGCTGAAATTCTTCATCATATTTTTGGGCATACAAAGCTGCATTATCACAAACTTGGGATTTCAGAAGCTCTAGAAGACCAGCCTCTTCTTCATCCTGGTAACAAAAAAAATCCCACCAACTTAATATTTCTTTCTTACAGTACTCTAATTACATAGAAGTCTACACCCTGAAATTTCATCTGCAAGCACAACACAAAAGAATGAAGATCTGAATTCACTTCAGTATATGAGTTTTCTCTCGTTTTTACCACAACAGGACTGCCACCAAATAACAAAACATTTTTTTTAAATTTAAAAGAGCAGCTTGTATTTCTTTGCTGTGTTGGTCATAGTTGGGAGAGAATATGCATGAGTTATTTTAATATATGCAAATGCTTACATTGTATCAAGGGAAACGTCCCATGTAAGATCAGTTTTGGCTATACGGAATTAACAAACATGCTATACAAAATTAAGGCTGAAGACCCCCTTTCCCCCTCAAAGAGTGTTATGTCAAATGATACATCAAAAATGATGGAAAGTAAGGTCAGCTTATCCTTCTGACACAAACATGGTTCAGTATATAGCATGTCAGTGATCTAGCTTGCCTTCTTTTCTAAACCAATTTTCCTGCTGCCCGATCGTCACATATCTGTATAAGAATGGAACTGCAGAAACAATTTCCAGATAATGCTGACCCTTGAATTATCCTTCCCACTACACATAAACATTACAAAAGTTTTTATGCAAATACCTACATCTGTCTGCAACAGTTTGTTATCCAAAGTTAAAAGATTATGGAAATTCATCATCCAGGTTTCCATGTTATCTTCAAAAAATTCAGGAAGATCCTATTAAAAATTAAGATGAGATTTATATTTTAAATTAATATGTTCCATTATAAATTGTATAATATTAATTATAATATTTGCTCATTTATAAAGTATATCCTGCCTGGCAATTTTCATAACCTGATTGCAACTGGCTTGAAAAGAAATACAAGACCAAAGACATCACGTTTTAAAAACCAGGATTTATGAAGCAATTCCTTGATTGCCAAACACTGAATCAATTTCTGTGTGCGCTTTAACTGGTTCAGAATGTAGTCTATCAACCTTCTCTCACCAGTTCAATGGTGTCACTTCCAGCTTCATTTAGTAATTGATAATGTTGCAAGCAAATGAAATAGCTGCCTATTATGGCTTGCTCTCTTCTATTAAGCATCTTTGTATACTACTATAGATCGATGAAAAAAATTTACTGGCATACCACCAAGCCCATGAAATGGATACAATACTTAATTTCTTGCACTTTTAACAAAATTAATCTCAGGACATATATGCAGCCTTGCTCTTTAACCAAATCCTTGTAAATTCATATGCCATTTCCAAAACCCATCAAGATTTTCAGCTATTGAGATCCTTGATCACTCAGCCAGCCAATACTGAAACTGCTGCTTGAAATTCTATGCTCCTCTTGGGCATGCTGGAAAGTGGCTCATGCAGTTAGAGCGATCACTTTGGGAAGAAAAATAAAAGATGACTTACCTGAAAATTTAAGCTGTAAAACAATTTAGCAATCAGAATTAGAGAGGAGAAAAGAACTTTCAGGGCACTGGCATCATTTGCATGAGTACTGCAAAGTTCAATCGTGGCCTAGAAAAGGGGAAATTTAATAACAATCACTAACAATCAAAGAATAAAGCACTTCATGGTTAATTTTAATTGAAAACACACTGATAGTACCACTGTATGCTAATCAAAGCCCAATTTGATTACATGTATATATTCAAACATTTTTCCTAGAAATATAAAAGATAACATTCAAGACAAAACATCAACAAAACAAAAAAAGCCAGCAACACAAATAGGCATGACGAAAACATCAGAAATGTTTTCAAGATGCTTTTTAAGCAAAGGTATATTGAATTAGTACAGTGGGCCTTCCTTAGCTGCAGGAATCCACCTGCGGATTCCACCATCTGCAGATGCCTCCCCCGTGCCTCAGAGGGCCTCCAGGATGTGTCCAGAAACAACTTTGAGTTCATGTCCATGTCACTTCCGATGACATCCAGAAGGTATTCCAAGTTGGGCCTTCCCACGCCTCAGAATACCTCCCGAACGTTGAGGACAAGAACTGGAAGCAGCAGCATCATGCAGCCAGAACGCTGGGCGGGAGGAACGGGTGAGCGGCAGCCGTTGCGTTCTGGTCCGGTCCGTTTCGCCGTCTTCCCCCCCCCCCCCCGCGGAGACCGGAAACGGACTGGAACGGACAGCTGCCGCTCACCCATTCCTCCTGCCTAGCGTTCCGGCTGCATGACGCCGCTGACTGGAAATCATATCTGGTCACATCCTGGAAGCCTTCTAAGAAGGCAGGGAGGACCATGGAGTGGGCCATGGGCCTGGCACAACCTCTGGATGGCCCCGTGCAACCATCAGGTAAGTTACTGCAGGGCCGTGACTCTGCCCCCCACAACTCCAGGATTTGTGGAATTTGCTATCCATGGCAGCACCCCATGGATAATGAGACACAGCATGGTCTTATGGAGACTTAGTATTATCCTTAATCTCAGCAGGACATTTTGCATAATTTAGTATGTCAACCTGTACTATTTTATTTATTTGAAAAAAAATCAGAAATTTATAGATTTTTTAAATTAGTAATTGATTTAATATTAGAATACTGTGAAACTACGGAACTCACAGGAGCCAAGTGTTTGTGACAGTATTAAAAAAAGATGGCAAAGGTACAAGAGAGATATTAAGAATTCCGTTTTCCTTTAAGCAATTCCAGATTTCACACACACAATGTTGTACCTTAAAGAGATTTGTCAAGGGTAACGCAAAGGCATCAAGGACAAGTTTGATCTCTGTCCACAGTTCATTTGATTTAAACTCATGACGATACCTGGCAAACAAAGGAAAACAAGAAATACTTGATTATTTCTAAATAGTTTGATAGAAACAAGCGAGCAAACTTGAACCATTATAGCCAAAACAGAAATTTTGGTTCAAATCCAAACTCCTCTGATCATACCTTTTAAATAAAGAGTGTGCTGTGCGGAGGACTCCATTAATAATGTGGAAATCTCCGCTCTGAAATCGATTCACCATTTCTGTGAGAAGGTCTGGCCATTTCTGAGGGAAATCTTCTCGACCAATAATACTAATGGCATCACTTAGCTACAATATTAAAAAGAAGTATAACATTATGTAGCTATATGTAAGGTAACGAACAACTGTATAAAGTTAACAATACAACATAAGGTTTCATCTGAAAAAAATCACAGCTGGCACTGAAAGTAGAAGACGGGTGTATCTCTCGCCCCATTCCATTCACAACATCTAGCAAAACGGACCCATCTCTTGACACCACAATGTTATAGGCTGCTGCTGCTGCTGCAGGCAAGATGAGTCAATCAAGTACCATGTGCCGTGAGGACACATGTTAGTTCTGCTAGATACTGGATTGATTCCAAAGCCTGTATACAATAGAAATGAATGAGGCAAGTTTCAATGGAAAGCAGACATGACTAATGGCACAATTCTATCCAGCCAGAGCCAGCCTACACTGTCACAAACTTGCCATAAAGCACATTGCTTTTTTAAAACAATGACTGCTAATTAACAGCACGTGTTTTTTTTTTTTTTAAAGGGATTTCATTTAACCCGTCTTTTGGCATCCGCAAGAGTTCCTGGAACAGAAGCCTCATGGATAAAAAGGCTCCACCTGTAATGTCAAGTTTGGCTTTAAAATGATGGCACTTGTACTACAGGTCTCAGCTTTTATCTAAATCCAGGATATCAATCTACAGCAAGACGCTGCAAACAGAAAAGTGGGGAAAAAACCATCCTAGAGTAAAATTTCATGTTGGAATACAGGGGTGGATCATGCTGTCTCAGGATTTCCTGGCCTTTTAAAGACCTGCCCAAACATCCCAAGTTTTTGTTCTGTGAAGTGCACACCCACAAGCACATGCCATTCTCGTTGGACTCCTGGATATCACATCAAAGCTTGCTCTGAGATCTCCAACACAGCCATTGCATTTAGCTATACTGAGAGACAATAACTTGGCTCACCTGGAGCGTCAACACAGCTTTTGTCTTTCCTTCAATGAAAAACATTTAACTGCAGCCAATGTAATCATAGATGCCCTGCTAGGAATATGAGCTACCCTAAACTACAGAACACAGATCCTCAATGACAGAGCATATGCCTTGTATACAGAAGGTCCATGCTCTGTCTGAAACCATGAAGAGCCACCACCAGTCACTGTAGATCAACTATTCTCAGTGGGAGTCACATGGCCCCCTGGGGAGCCCTGGAACATTTGAAGGGGGGTGTCACGGACTGAAAACTATGGGGGAGAACTGTATGTACTGTTCAGTACTGTATATACAGCACTGTTCATGTTGCAACCTTGTTTGACAGGGGGCTCTGAAACCTAATAAGAGCTCCCCCCGCAAAAAAGGTTGAGAATGCCTGGTGTAGCCAATTCTGAGTTGGATGGACCAAAGGCCTCACTCAGTATAAGGCAACTTCCTGTGTTCCTAGGCTTCCTTCCTCATTTTCATCAATCCATGCTATGATCTAACCAGTTAAGCAGAACAGCTTATAGTTTTCAGGATAATGGAATAATTTCTATCAGTTATTAACCTTTTCTGCATCTGAAGGACATACCGTATATTCAAATGTCGTTTTAACAACTTTTCCTAAGAGTTTTTAAAATTCTTGCTGTAACAAGCTTTAATATAGCTACTGCTTCTCGGGTCAAAGTGCATATTTTCATACCAACACAATGGCTCCCCTGACACTAAAGCAAATTCCACACTGAAAACCAGCAAAGTTCTATTTTGCTTCACTGTCACCTCACCTGTTTCTGAATTTGCTCTGGACTGCTGAGCATCAGGTGTACAATGTTGGCTTTAATGGCTATCCTGTCAGCATCACATATTTTATTTGGTTCATCTTCGATCTGCAAACAAAATATTAGTGAAGGGAGTACCATAACAACCCAATGAAGACTGATGTCTTTACATGTGCATTCTGGATTTTTTTTTCTGGAGCTAAACATCTCAAACACAAGAAAAATCTGTATGGAAAAAGACAGATACTTTAAAAGACATTTTCTTGGGCTAAAGTGGTAATGGCTACTTATATCAATCACAATTCTCTCAAGCTACCACACTTCATAGAGTTGCTGTTAGGGTTTTTTTAAAAAGGCAGGACAGCTCATGTTTACCACCTTGATTCCTTGAAGGGAGCAGAGAACAAAAACTAAACAAATACAACCAAAGCTGCATCACAATTCTAGCTGTAAGCATCACATAATGACATGTGGATGTGTCAGGAAAGACGGGTGAGGTTTTCTGACAAAAAGAATCAAATGTCCACATAGGGCTCCACACTTTCCCCACATTCAGGTGCAAGACCTAACCACACCACGAGATTCAGAGCAGCAATGGAAGTTTCTCTGGAAAATTATTAATTATGCATTCAAAAACATTCTAGAAAATGTTCCAATGCCCTAATCTGATCTAGCATGTTTATTTGACCTAAAACACAATAATTCAATAGTATGCACTTCCGTTGCATTGCTTATACTTTTAGAAGAAAACGGAACACACTGAAAACTGAGCATACAAATTTACCCAGAGAGCAGAATCAGATAAACATGTATTTTCTAGGTAAAAGAGATGGACACCTTTTGTCCATCTACTCAATGCAAGCTTCAATAGCTTCTACCCATAACCATTTATCTTATTAGGCACTACAGCAAGTTACTAATCAGCGCAATTCTAGTCACCCAAATACCTACAATTCTCCAGTTCCTTTTAATGTAGTTCTTGAACGTCACAGAGGCACAGACTTTGATGACATTATCTTGTGACTTCTCTAGTAGCGTTAAGAGCAGCAGTGGATAATTCTGGCTTCCTTCAACTGATTCAAGGAATTTTTCCGCTGCAAAAGAATACCCTGAACTTAGCAAAAAGGTTAGCTATTCCATAATCTAAATCCTATTATTTACTTCAAAAGTAAGCAACTGATTGTTTGATAAAGAGAAGAAATGGTAATGAATATTACTATACAGTACTAAGGATTGAGTTTAGGTCTCAGCAGTATTAAACATTACTGCCATGGAGTTATAATAAACATGGAGACGAAATGACGTCATATTCTTGAAACTTCCGGTCTGGTCAAACAATATGGCCGACGCAATGGTTCTGGTCCATGGTCTGGTCTAACAATATGGCCGACGCAACTCCATGGGTCTAACAATATGGCTGACTAATTATGCGGAATTAAACCTTGGAATTGCATATTAACTCATAATTAGGTTACCAATGATGTTTCTCCACGATCACACGTTGTTATTTTGGTAAGTTTTTACTTCAGGAGTAAACGATTCAGTCCTAAACACTACGCACAAAGCAATCTGAAATGCTTGGAATCAGCATTTTGAGTATAAAAACATGGCTGCTAAGCCCGCCCCCTCTGGTCTCACTGCGTTCCTATCTAACTGCATGGGCAGGGCCACCCCGATTACTGCAGATATGTGACAGATCAGGAGCAAATGCTTGAATTCTGCTTCCCCCTATTTCTGAAAAGGCAATGAATCTGGACAATGTTACTTGCTTTGAACAGTGAAGAGGTAAAGAAGTGCAAACTATCAGTCAGGTATTCAGTAAGAGACACTGTATCACAGGCCCTTTAAAATTAGCATAGTATCTAAAGACAACAGTATGAAGGTTAAGGTTGAAGTGGTTCAAAAATATAAATAATGCTATGAGAACAATTCTGAGAAGAACCAATTAAATTGAAGATCAATTGTTCAATGAAATAGTAACTGTCTATTTCTAGACCACTCCCCATGTCCTCTTAAATTTCTGTTTTGGTTGCAAGAACCCTCAAAATGCTCTTTAAAAAAAAGCAGTCTAGAGACCTGCTCTAAAAGCACTGTAAACCGTATTGTGAATATACCAACAGCAATTTCATTCGGGTGCATTTGAAGACTTTTTGTTATGCAGTTTAAGCAGTGTCAAGCTTAAAAAAGCAATTTAAGATTTCTATGGCTGAAAAGGAAACTAAAACATGTGGGCATACATACAGAACATTGATCCTGGCTGGATCAAAGCCACATCTGGTGTTTTGCCTTTCCCCATGAACACCAAAGCATTAACATATGGCATCAGGGAAGAGACAATCCCCATTTTTAACCCTTCAGTTTCCCTTACTGAAGTGCCCCTTTCTGTTTCATAAACCATAGACCAGCAGTTCCCAACCTGTGGGTTGGGATCCACTGGTAGGTTGCATTTAAGGTTAAGGTTTCCCCACGACCGAATGGTCTAGTCATGACCGACTGTAGGGGGCGGTGCTCATCTCCGTTTCAAAGCCTGTGAGCCGGCGTTTTTGTCCAATCATGGTGGCCAGCATGATTCTACGCCGTAGCGCACGGAACGCCGTTACCTTCCCACCAAAGTGGTTCCTATTTATCTACTTGCATTTTAGGTGCTTTCGAACTGCTAGGTTGGCAGGAACTGGGACAAGCAACGGGAGCTCACTCCGTCACGTAGTCTCGAACTCCCAACCTTGCGGTCGAAAGACCAGCGACAGCGGATTAACTCGCTGCGCCACCACGTCCCTGTTGGTAGGTTGCATAGGCTTCAATAAAAACATGAGTGATGGAAAGATTCTATAATTAATCGCCTTGAGCCCTGAGGATATTCAAAAATCAGATAATTGCCCAGCAAAGAGTTCAGCTTCTGCAGTTTGAAAAGAGCTGAGATCCTGCAGTTTGCAAGCCTGTATACATATAGGGAGATAAAAATATTATTCCTCTAAAAATTGAAATAGCAATAAATATTTCTAAAAATAGAAATAAATACAATTTTATTTATTGTAAATAAAATATTTCTTTCTAGAACTTTTTGAAAGTCTCATAAACCTAGCTGCGTCCCAATAGAGTGTTGTTTTTAAAAGTGGGTCCCTGTGCTAAAAGGTTTGGGAACCACTGTACTAAACTGTTTCAGATAAGTATTATATTTAGGAAAGTTTCAAGCAGACTTATCTCTTCCCTTACAGAATGTTATTACATTTGGACAAATCTTGGCAGATACCACAGAGTATGAAAAATCTAGTGAACATTTAAGCACCGAATGGCTACAGAGTCACAAAAATGTTTCTGGGTAAACTTCATCAGCACAGACACCATTTTTCACTGTTGGACAAAATGAAGTACATTTTAAACAATTTACCAGGACGCCTTATGGCAGGATCAGGATCTAGGGTCTTCCTTAAGTATTCTGTCAAGGTCTGCAAATTGGCATCACTCAGCTCCATGGCTGCAGAACCTACGAATTAATAAGATTTTGTTCAGTGCACTTTAACTGCTGTACTAATTTTATATATCATACTGAAGACACACACTGTATAATGAATTTTTATTTTACAGGGACTCTAGCTTAGCACTACACTCATCTCAGAAAAAGAAAATACTAGGCATCATCTTATCCAACAAAAACACAAGTTAGAACTATGAACTAAAAATAGAACTAAAGCAGAGATCACTTCCCATTTAGATTGTGACTATTATCATTTGCACCCGATGTGTTCTCAGCTCTCAATGCAGTTAAAACAGCTAAGCATGACTGCTCAAATACTTTCACCAGGCATTTTTCATGCAGTGGAAGCATTGTTTTGCGCCACTGATTTATACAGGATATGAGCTGTCAATGGTTACCTCCAGCTGTCACAGCTAAGGGCTAATTTGAGAAACACTGGCCTAAAGAATTGTTAGCAGAATCATTCATTATTGCAAAAACCTTCAAGGCAGATCTTTCCAATGCTGCAAATCAGAAAAAAGTATTTCAAAGCCCTTTTACAAAGTACAACATTACACTTTCAATAATGAGCTCTGAAAGCAAAAGCTATTTCTATTTTTAGAGGAATTTCCAGCCCTGCAAAGCACATCATTTAGCAAACAAATGCTAAACGTACCTTTACAGACCCACCGAAATAACCCACTAACTGCTGGAAAAGTATTTAAACACCATTACATGTGTATCAAATGCTTATCAACGTTTAGCAAGTTAAAAAAACAGTGGTCAATTAAAAGCAAATACTAACTTGTACAAAGCAGGGACATAGTGCAAGACACATGGTGAAAAACTGTCATGAAAACAAAGGCCAAACAGCAGAAACTAGCATGATTGTTAAAAACATATTACAGAAAAAACTGGAAAAGGTACTCTTTGTATGGCCAAACAGAAGAGGAAGACAGACACAACCTTGAACAGAATTGGACCTTTTAGCAATGTCTATGAAAGCTATGGGATATAATAAAAAAAAATCTAAAGAGCAACAGGTAGGGATTCTGTATGTGCTCTGTGACATCTATTTCTCATATTCCTCCTGAAAAGCCAATGAATCCTCAGAATCAACTGTCAGAAAGAGAAACCACTACTGTGCACATGAAAAATCTTGGGTTAACACTTAAGACCCCAGCACATGGCAAGTTACAACATAAATGTTACCATTAAAGCTTTTTCATATTGAACAAACATGCACAATAAGTCACATTAGGAAGAGCTTCGCAAGACAAGCATGCACCAATTGCTACAGAATACAAAAAAGGAAGAAGCAATTAACAATGTCAGATCATAGGAGATTAGTACTCTGGGGCAACAGAAAAAGACCATGATGCTTTCATTTCTTTTTGAAACTCTGGGGTGACAACCTCAGTAATATCAATGATAGATAAGAAGCAAAAAACATCAAGTTCTGCTCCTAAAATCTTGTTTGTCGCTCTTGACTTTGAAACTGGCTGCAGATAGACCAACAACTGTGCCATGTGGAAAGCATGCTTGAGATCAGCCACTAATTTCTGCAAGCACAGATGACCAGCTAGGATGGCTCAAACTGTATTTAGATGGAGAGTTAAGTGATTCATCCCAGATCTATCTGAATTTCAGGACGCTCTGACAGATAATGTGGCAGATTATGGAGATTGTTTGGTTGATGCCTTCTGAGAAGGTATGGAGTTAGGGTTGACTGAAGGCATTGGGGTTAACTGAATCCACTGACAGGTATACCAATGTCACACCCTGATGCTGAAAGTCTCTTGGTTTATCAATGAGCTGGGAGAAAGCTGGAAAACCAGAGGTAGATGACTTGTGCCAAATCTCACTATATGGCACAAGTTTTCTACCTCTGGTTTTCCAGCTTTCTGGCCACTGTAACGAGGACATGATGAAAGCCCAAGTGATGATGAAAGCAGCAAAAAAGCCATCCTATTTTTGCTGTCACTACATTATCCAACTTACTGTGAAGGTTTTGCTCGACTCTTTATCTGAATGGTTTAATCAACAATATCCAATTTGGATGCAACAATAACATAGTTCAATACTGGACTATACAAGCGCCACTTGTTGCAGGTGCTTGAATCAGTTTGGTTTAATTTCTATCACTACCCAGAGGATGATGACTGGTGGCTTATTGCAAAGTTCACTACTTGTGCTCTCAATCCTTGCCCACCATGGACGATGAAGACTAGAGTGAACTTGATGGCTAAAATTCTCAACGGTTTTCTTGGACAGCAAGGGCCTATTGACTTTAATGGAGACAGTAATCTTTCTTGATGTGTAAGGAAAATCTAGCCTGTTTTAAGTCTGTTCTGATTTTGTCTTTTCAGGGAGTTGATATGTAGAAATTGGATACTATCAACAATGCTTTTTAAAATCTATAGGCAGTCAGGACAGATTATAGTTCAGGCACATGGCATCATCAGACTACTCATATCACTCTGTATTTAAAGGAATGTGCAGAAGCAATTGTCACAATGAAAAGCTTGTAGCTGGATCAATGAGAGTAAACAAATCTAAATGAATCTAGAAAAATCAGATCTGATACCAGGCAGAAATGCTCCAAATTTAGATAGGATCAGCTTGCCTGCTATTGAGTTGCTTGGAATTTTCTTATCAAAACCGGTTTGAAGTGGATGAGTAGCCCTGAATTAGGCTTTTCTTTTTCAGAAGTACCTACCTAGGTTAGCCAGAAATGTGCTATATCAACAGCATGTATTGGACAGGCTCTATCTCTTTTTTGCTACACTTTGAACATGGAGGGAAGTTGGATGTAATTTCCAAGCTAATTACTATGTAGAACACCACATAGGTATCAACTCAGAAGCTGTAACTGATAGAAAATGCTCCCATGGGGCCTAATGACTATTGGAAAATGTGAACCTATTCAGTCTTTAAAAAACACACACTATAATCTGTGTACTTTCAAACCCAATTCAAGGCCTTAGTTTCCAACTTTCATATTCCTTAACTGCATGAAGTATAGACAGCTTGTAACAGGGCTTTTACAGCCCAGGTTATGAAATTAACTCCTGCCTTCTGATGAGGAACTCCAGGTCTTTGGTTATTTTCAAGAAGGGACACAAAATTTTAATTTCAACCAACTGATAACATTTCTGGCAAACATATGCTGCTAGTCACTTTGGTTACACGTCACCTGTAAGTTTAGAAACAGGACATTTCTAAAGCTGTTGAGCAGGTGCAAGAGAGACCTAGATGCCTACCTGGCTGCTTCCCAGCAACATCTGGTTGACCAATGTGGGAACAGGATGGTCAGATCTCTTATAAATTTGTACAGTTCAAACTGGTGGTGATTTGAGGTTTCACCTGTCCTTTGTCTGCATTTTGACTTGTCTATATATTTTAGTTTATGTACTGAATTTTTATCTTTGGAAGTTGCCTGCCTTCAGTTTATAGAAAAACAGATCATAAATGTTTTTTTTTTTTTCATAATTGTTACAGAACAACATACCAAGAGACCTAAGGAATTATAACCCAACTTTTTTTATGTTTATTGAGCACACACAACAGCACACTGATCTTGCTTTGCTTGATGAACATGCCAATCAGCATCTGCTATAATACAGGAGAGAATCTCTTCCGATCACTATTTTATTTTTACAAGTTTTCACAATTTCTAAGCAATGCTTTCTGTTTGGTCATCCTTTGCTCAACTGCTATCATATCTTTGCAGATATTCAATTGGTGATCAAAGACTGAAAGAACTTTATCATTGTTATGTTGCACCATCATGGTATACAGCACGTTACAAAGGAAATAAACAAAAAGTGAAAGAACCCTGCCCCAACAAGTTACAGTTCAGAAGCATGGGAGACAACAAAAGAAAAGGAAAGGCGAGATTAATAAGGAATTAATGTCAGCTATTACGAGTAGATAAGATTTGTTTCAGCAGCAGTTAGATTGGTAGGAGAAGTAGATTCAACGCTAATAGGAAGCTAGTGGGAATAACTTATATATCTGGCAAGCTGTAACAGCAAGGTACAGTCTGTGTTCAAGGCTGCACTGTAGTGAACGCCACTTACTTATAAATAATTACTTTTAAATCTCAGAAGCTGAGATCAAACAATTCAAATTTCTCCTCTGTCAATATTCATTAAATGGACTTAGCCAAATCACAATCCTCACAGCTCCATGTACAATACAGAATAATACCGTTGCAATGATTTCTGAAATGATGGTTATGAAAGGCTGTATCTTAAATGCCAGATATTACAGCATGAACTCTGAGCATGTACAAAGTTTATCTCTCACCACTGAACAATTGCAGCAAACTTTTCTCCACCTCGGATTAGGAAACTGAAGATTTCCATGCAAGCCTGAGCCGCAAGCACTTCTCTTTTAAGGGATTGCGCTCCACTGACATCTCCGTACACCCTGGGAGCAGGAAAGGGAGCTTCCTCAAGAAAAGAAGGGCCTCATCGTCCCTTTCCTCCTTTCAGTAACCCAGACTGATGGGGTAAGGAACGAGCCATTGGCGATGAAGGGAAAATGGAGAGGGGAAAGAGCAAGTGAGAATGTTCGGCTCACACAACCTCGTTATTAGCCGTCAGAGCGACAGCCGTGACAGCCAATCAATGGAAGGCTTTCATCACGTGCTAGACCTAGGAAACAACGAAGGGGCACGTAGGAAAAAGGGGGCGGGCTCAACAGGCTGCAGCATGCTCAGGTGCGCCTCTCTCTCCGCTGCGCCGCGGGCCCGCAGCCCGACCACTACCCAAGGAAAAAACAACAACGCGAGCCTCGAATGTCCCTCACCGGTGCCCACCCTCCGGACTCGGGGCCCACAAACGAGAGACGGAGCGTGGCTCGCGCCCTCACCTGACGGGTCCTCCTACAGCGCTGATATTGACGGCGACGAGCGCAACAAGAGTTACTCCTCCGACGGCTCCAGCTCCGCTTCACATTCAAACCTCGGCAAGAGGGCGCGGCAGCGACGTGGTGAGGACATCACGCAGGACGCCGCGCGACTCTTCGGAGGCGGAACCAATCAGGGGCTGCTCCTCCGCAGGCTCCGACCAATCGCAAACACGCTCGCCCTGTAGCCAGTCTCCTTCTTCCTCGCAGAGTCTTCCCACAATGCCTCGGGACGTGGTTCAACCTGGCCTGACCCAGCCAAATGTGGTATGGGTAGATAAGACCTCCTCGCCCTCCTTCCATGAGTTAGGCCTAAGAGTCACCGGGAACGAACATGCTATTGAATTCAATGGGACTGATTCCCTAGCAAGAGCCAGTGCTGTTTACTCGGCAATATAGCCAATATTGGCACAGGGTCTGCTTCTGCAGTCGGATATCTAGGCCATTTGGCACCCTGGGCCTTTACATTTTTGGCACCCATGACAAATTTATTTACTTATATTTTTATTTATTTTTATACCACTTTTCCTCTAAGGCAGAATTTAGGCAGTGGCATTCAAACTTTTTAGACTGGGACTCACTTTTTAGAATGGCACTTGTGTTGGGACCTACCAGAAGTGATGTCATTAACCTGGAAGTCATTTTGTGGCAGGAAGTGCTGCCATTGTAACATAATAAAATGACAGTCCCAAAATGCAAATTGGCATTCTTGGACTGCAACAATTGTACAACCATGAAACATCCCCGACAGAAAGTAGGATTAGGGCAAAATATGGCGTAAAAGCCCTGAACTAAAAACAAAAAAACCCTCACTTGAAAATTCAAACTGTTAACACTCACAAAAGGAATATAACGAGTAAGGTCTGCAGTTTCCAAGATGGCTGCTCCCAGCTTTCCGCGACCCATCTGACATCAGGTCACAACCCACCAAGTGTGTCCCGACCCACAGTTTGAATAACACTACTCACAACAACCTGTGAGGTAGGAGACGCTGAGAGACAGTAATAGTCATGTCATGAAATGAATAATAATAATGGCAGAAAATAAATGCAGTGAGTATTTCCCCACAAGCAACGAATGTCAGTACCCTCCCCTGCTATTGCTCCCCTGCACATAGTACTCAGTCATGTATTGCCCTTGCATCTGGAGGTTCTTTTTTTTCTTTGGCCATAACTTTTGATAGAATGAAAATATTACACTCTGGTTCATTTCATTGAATTCCTCATGAAATTCCGCATCAAATGATATGATGGTATTATTCCTAAAAACTGCAATTTTGACTAATCAATGTTTTTACGTAAAAAACTATGTTCAGTTTTTAAGCTTTTTGGCCATAACATTTGATAGAATGAAGATATTACAGTCTATCAGATTGTTTCATTGACTATGGGTTGTTTCATTGACTTCCTGGTGAAGTTGTGCATCAAATGGTATATAACATGTGTTATTCTTAAAAACCACAATTCTGGTCCCTCATGGTGTCAAACACCCCACAGGTGGCACCTGCCCTCCTTTTGTACGCCATTGCATTTCTGTGCACCTCGACTCAGAAGCGCCACTCTGTTCAATAAGTAAGAGTGCATAAGACTGAAACCTTAATTCCTAGGCCTGGCTTGCTCCACTGATATGTGTCCAACCGTTTTATACCCTATCTTTTTATACAGTGGTTTGACTCAACACTGATAGCCACTGCAAGATAAGAATGCTGCTGATTGCTGGAGAAGGGGACAAACACATCCCCATTTTATAAAACGCTTTTTTAGGGAATCAGAACTGCTGTGAGACCTCTTTTGTTGAAGAATGAAATGTGATTAATCATTTTCATATTCCATTCTTCAGTAAGGGAGGGCGAAGGGGTAACTTTTCTGGCAGCAAGCTGAAACTAGCAGTTCTAATTGACTAGTGTTTTGTTTTAACTGCTTTTATTTAGCACGGTTTTGGGTAGCAAGTGGAGCCAAGTCCCAGAACCAAACTCCAGTGAATACCGAAGCACGACTAATGTCGTTTTTGTGGCTACTGAATATGCAAAAGGACTTGGAATTTTATTTTTCAATTTTTTGTATACCACCCTTTCTCCAAAGAGGTCAGGACACTGTACTGTACATGGTTCCTTCCCTCCTTTTGTCCTCACAACAAACTCATGGGATAGTCGATGCTGAGAAGTGACTGACCCAAGGTCACCCAAATGGGCTTTTGGCCTGATCCAGCAGGACTCCAGAAGTTTTTAGGAAGTGTCATGGCTAAGCAGGGATTTGAACCTGGATCTTCTAGGTCCAAGTCCGATTCTGAAACCACTACAGAGGGTGACAGAAGTTGAGAGTCCTCTTTGGAGTAGAAATCATTAGTGTTGGTCCAGGATGCCTATCTGCACTTGGAATTTCTGGCATCTGTTTTTGACTGCTCATTTGATTTAAATGAGAGGAGCCCTCCCCACAACCTGCTTGAAGAGTTCTGAACCCTCTTCAAGAGCACCCCTGCATACAGCACAATGCAATAATCAAAACAAGACAGGGTTAGAGAGGCCAGATCTGCTTTCTCAAAGAAGGGATGGAACTGATGCATTAATTAAAGCTGGACAAAAGCTTTAGCTAAAGCTATGCTCCTGACTGCAGATACTGCAGAAGTAAGACCGGATCTAGTAGTACCCCTAAGATGCATACCTGTTCTTTCAGGGGGAGTATTACCCCAGAAGCAGGTGAATCTCTATTCCCAGCTCAGCTTTCCTACTGATCACAAGCATGGCATCTTGGTCAAGTTAAATTTCAACTTGTTTATCCCCATCCAGCCCCCTACTGCCTCCAGACACCAGTACAGAATATCCATTAACACTCTGAAATTAGAGGACATGGCGAGTGGGTTGGGTTTCATATGCATTCTGGTGACACTACAGCCCAAATCTGACAACTGCTTTCATGCAGATGTCATTGGAGGCAATAGAACCCTGTAACTGAGGAACTTCATAGTAGGTGGATCTAGGTATAATCATGGCATGTAGAAGAACCAGCCCAACAGAGTCCCTCTCAACCCCAACCTGCAAAAGTAGTCGGACAGCCCAATACTAGCCTGTGCTGGACATAATGGTCTATACTGTATCCAGTGCAGATTAGATGCAGGCTGGAGGTCACCTCAGGGTATTTTCCCCGAACCCCGTGTTGAGCCCTAGCGTGCTTTATGGGGCTACTCAGATCTTCACCAGCTATTTAGCTGGCTTAAATCCAAGCAACTAGTGTACTGCTGCTCAGGCTGGGAGTGGGAGGGTTAGGATGGGCCTGCACTACCGGCGCCAATCCCATCTCCTTCCCGGGCTCAAATTTGCCCACCGTTATGTCCTCCCCCACCCAAAATTGCCCCTCCCCACTCCTACCGCCCTCTCTCACCCGATTAGCACAAGCTTACCCCATTGGGCCAGCACAGGGTCTGGATTTGGCCCAGGGGAGCCATAATAGACTTGCACTCGACCCAGCCAACTCCCAAGCCTTATGGCACGTTTGCTACACTTGGGGGCCAGTACAAGGGCCTGCCTGCACTGGCTCAGTGGCTTTGGATTGGGCTCTCAGACGGATAACACGGTTGAAGGTATTAGATGTCACCAAGAGGTCCAGCAGAACCAACTGGGAAACAGTTTTTGGCATCATTTATTAACCAGGACGACCAAGGTGGTTTCAGTGGAAATCTGACTGGAGTGAGTTAAGATAATGTTTCTCCCCAGACCCTCTGAAGGTGTCGTCAGCATGCGTTCAGTTCAGGTGCGCACGAAGGCCCGAGCGCACCCCATGGCTGGCGCTGAAACCGTGCCCCCCCGGACATCGCCCTGCCCCTGTGTGTCACTCAGACACACCTCCCTTACCCCAGAAACACTCCATTTCCGAGTGTAAGGGAAGCGTGGGTGGGCGGGAGGGCCGAAAACCGTGCAGTCTCGCCCGGACCGCGTGCAATGGTGCCCCGCCGCTGCCCGGCGCCCCATGGCTTGCGCCATCCTGGGCCACAGATAAGATATGCGCCTGGTTCAGTTACTTTGCTCCAAAAGGGAAGATTAAAAGCTGACTGATGGTTGTCCAAGGTGGAAGGATCCAAGGAGGACTTGTTGAGGAGCAGCCGCATTGCCTTCTTCAAAATAAATAGTGGTTTGCCCTTCCTGAGAAGCACCCATCTTGCTGTCCCCTCTCTACCATGTTTCATCACCAGAAAGAATAAGGGGATGAACACTGATGGTTGCTCATGCAGCCCTGAGAATCTTGGTTCCTCTGAGGCAGTTCCTCAGACTAAACAGATGTTATCCATTCTGTATAGCCTTTATAGTATGACCCTGACCAATTGTATGCACACTGTTAATGCACGCTTTTAAATCATTCAATTTAACAAGTAAAGTTTGTTTTTAAACTTTATTTACCACCTGATTAAAGCATGGAATACAACAGTATTATACATATTTTATGTAAAAAAATTTACATAGCTTTTCATATTATATAATTATTCTGCTATTCTCTCAAAAATGTATACATCCATCGGGCAAGGAATGCTTTTCATTAACTTAATGATATTAAATGCACTTCATAATAGAAGATCTCTTAAGAAAGAAAGTAGCTCATAACTAATTTAGGCATTATATAGATAAAACATATATCTTGCACAAAGTATATTTTATTTAAAGTTGAAAAGAGATATTTTGGACAAAGTGTCAAGACGTTTAGGGAATTGCACCTTTCAAAAATAAAAAAATCAACTTTTTTTTCTTTGCTTCAAGCCAAGGATCGTAACTGGTCATCTGGTCAATTTTAAATACTTAAGGGCAAATTTCACTGGTCGTTTACACTTGCTTACATTACCTTTAGTGCCACCACTATGCAAGCTGTATAAAATGCAATGCACAAACCATTTAAGCACACTTTATTCCATCAGCTTTGTTAAAAATAAGCCAGCTTTGTGTGCAAATATTCAGGCTTAAGACGTTCATGGTCTTCAGCCTTGGTCTGAATTCCTACTACAGAATTTTATCTAGAGGGGTTGTAGAGGGCTTTTGTTCCATCTGTATTTTAGAACTGCATAAATAAAATGTACTTCCAGAAAGGCTGGGGAGGGGAAGAAACACATCCTACTTGCTCCCGGGACCAGCAAAAATTAAGTTTGCCTTCAAGACTTCCAATCCTCTTCTTTTTCACCTGATTCATATAGGGTACTCAGGGCCAAGTGTTGAGAGAATGAAAATACATGTAGATTGTTACATTTTGCAGGACTGTACTATGAACACTCATTTGTAACATGACTTATTTTAACCAGGACTTAAACATTTTCAATATAAAAGCACCCTATGGCCCATTGCCGATGAAATGTCAACAAGTGTGGTTAAGAGATCTGGAGCAAGTTGTAGGCTTAGGTGTTCCTGCTTTTCCCCTCTGGTTCACATTACATGCGACTTTCTGCTCCTCTGATTTAGCATTGCATCTGCATCAGCCACACTGAGTATTTACAACCAAGATCCTATCTCAGTGAGTGTCTGAAACCAAGGTTCGTAAGAGTTTGCAAAACTTGGTTGGAAGGACACCTGATTAGCAACAGTGCAGGTGTTACATTAAACCAAACTGAAAGCCAACAAGGAACCTGCATGAGGCCATGGCTCACTTCTGATCTCTTAACCAGTACATGCACGTAGGGCCTACATCTTACACAGAAGATTAATCTTGCATTAAATCTATGTTACAGGTCTCTTGCTGAGCAATGCCAGCTCAATAAAGCGTCACGTGGGTTGAAAGATGTGCCACAGCATGGACTGTGCTTTGCCTGCAGAGCCTGCTCCAGGATCACAGCTCAAACATATTGCTGCAGAAACTTCTGGGATAATTCCTATAATTGTTATGATTGTCCATGAGTTTGGCATTGCCAAAAAAGGTACACTGAATCCAACAGCCACTGCAAGAACACATTCAAACATTACGTGTACTACTGTATCACTCTCTATGGATCTAGTATACACACAAACTTCCAGAAACATGGAAAAAAACTGTTATGGAATCTCTGCTCCTTTTCCTCTCTGAATAACTACATGGTAATTTGGAATTTTCCCCATGTCTTTAAATTCATGTTGAACTATTTGACAATGCAACAGATTACGCAACATAGCTTTCCTAAGGAAATAAAGACAATGCAACATAGCTTTCCTAAGGAAATAAAGTCATTTAACTTTAAAAAGCTCTAAGTTTTATGATCAGAGTATTCTACATATAAGCAACATTTCATATATAAAGCTTCTTCACAGTATTTTACATTGCAAAGATTTGGAAGATACTGCTGTATTTCTATCCCTGTGTATTGCACTTCTCATTCAGGTCTTGAAATATCTATTGTCATGCTCCCTTAATGGAGGTAAATGAGTGCCGATTTGAACAGGTAGTATTTGTCAGAAAGAGATGGAACTAAACTGCAAATGATCAACACGCCTACAGCAGAACCACAACAGTGGGAGAAAAACAAATTGTCCAAATAAAAAAAAAATATAGGGCCACTTATAGATGTAAGAATAAAAAAATAAATTACTTCTTGCAGTACATGATGAAATGAGTCTTAAAATTGCAAACATAAAAGTTTTAATTGGTTTAGAAGCTAAAGTTAAGCTTTTCTTTTTCTTCTCCCAACCTTCTGCCCATGGCAAAATTACTAATAATTTATACATATGTTTGACAACATATTTCACATGAGACAAAATACTGCACTTTCCATGTAAAATTCTTTGGTAGAGAAACTAAATGTCAGAAACAGTTTTCACAAATCATATTTATGTCCAGACAGAAAACAAAAATGTAATACCCACCCTGCTTCACTACAAACAAAAATTAATTTGAGAAAGAAAGCGAGCACCAGTATTTAATAAAAATAATCCAGCCATCAGTTCTGGGTCTCCCCAAAAAAGGTATAACAACTTTGGTTGCACTAACAGCCAACTCAAATAACAAAGCAAGAAGTTCCAAAATACACTGAGCCAGAAGATGTTTAAAATTCAGGAGTCCTTTGCAGTGAAATTTACTTCAACTTCCTTTGTTTAGTATTGCGGCCAGCCAACTACCATTTCCCCCCCCACCCCTTACTTTGTCAATACTTTTACAATTCTTGCTTGCAGATATTGGTAGCACAAAACATGCTTGGTAATACTTTTGCCTTTTTAATACAGTGGGATGAAAACCATTTACTTCCTGCCCTCTTATACAAATCTGATACTCCTTGTCAGAGTGTGAAATACAACTACACAGTAGGTTCTAGTCTGCTATACCTTACAAAACTATTGCCTTTACCAAGCCAAGAATATTAAAGCACAGTCTTGAAAGAAAGAAAGAAAGAAAGAAAGAAAGAAAGAAAGAAAGAAAGAA
>JAJKFI010000013.1:2917093-2978866 GCA_029204185.1 Lerista edwardsae | reverse complement strand
GAACGAACGAACGAACGAACGAACGAACGAACGAACGAACGAACGAACGAACGAACGAACGAACGAACGAACGAACGAACGAACGAACGAACGAACCTTGCAGGTCCAAAATCAGTCGAACTAATATAACTGCACTGATAAAAGTTGCAGGTTTGCTTCCTATTGCCCCCTAACAAATAGGCTTCCATTGCAAGTACATGAGCACTTACATTAATACATCAAGTGGTCCCAATAGGGACCGGGCTTCTTTCTCATACCACCACGGACAGTACATACTAACCAAGCAATTACAACAGCCATAATTCACAGTTCCTGCAGTAAAAGTAGAACTATTTTGATAGACTGTTTCTACTCAAATGCTAATGTATGTAGGATTCAAAAGGGAATGGGTCTTGATTAACCAGTATAAATTGTAATTCATTCAATATGCACTTTGACGGTTAATTTAAAATGTCTTATTTGATCACATACTCCATATTTAATATCAAGAATCAGAAGAATTTTCAAAGCCAACATGCTTCTTATCCATTCATGTACTCATCAATCTAGTAACTGAATTAAGAGGCTTTCTGCAATGGTTTTCTTTTGCTGGTTTTAGGGGCGGTATTTCCTTTATAATACATTTGTTGAACTTGGAGAAGCTAGAATAGCTACACGCTTGGAATCAAGGGGTATGTTCAAATGAAAATATATCAAACCCAGGACAACCCACTCTGAAGCTACCCTTGGATCAATGTACCACATACATTCTGCAACACACACCAAGTGGATGACAAGGGGCATGGCTGGAAATAAAGATTCCTTTGGATTTTTGCTGGGTAGTTGATCACCCTGCCATACAAGTTACTATCTTGCCATGAAAAATAGACAGCACGATACTACTTTAAAAAGAGAATTCAGTTTAACATTCACATTGTTTTTTAACAGTATACCTACTGTGTATACTGTGTAACAGTATACCTACCAGTGGGGAGGGGGAATATTCAGATGACCTTTAGCCCTCTCTTAAATATTTATTAATACATTTGCTAACATCACAACTCTATATAAATATATTCTGGATTATCGGAAGAAACAGTTTCCATTCATTCATCATTACTGGCAAATTATGGTAAAAGTAGCTGGAAGGCATTAAGAGGGAACCATTGCAAACAACAGATTTGAAGAGACAGCTTAGTGATAAGAATGACTTTACATTTACTGCATTTAATTGTGAAATGCTAACAGCTATTCTTAGAGGGCAGCCAGAATAAAAAGAGACAAAGACAAAGTTTTCCTTCAGAAATACCAGCTTGATTAGTATAACCAAGCTGTTCTCACGGTTCCTTCTCTGCCAGGTATGAATTTCTTTCTTTCTGCATCAATTCTTTGAACTTAGCATTATTCAAGCTTTGGGAAAAAGCAGCCATGGAGCTACCATGCAAGCGAATGTGTCCCTGTTGTCCGTAACTGTTCTTCGGGAATCCAGATTTTGAACACGACTCCTATACGCAGGAAGAACCTTCGCAGCACAGCTCGGAGCTCTGGGATCAGGTCAAACTGCATTATTTCACATAGGTAAGGGTAATAGGTTGAAGCATGTGCTTTGAACTGGCAAAGAGAAAGGGAAAAACCAAAGACAATTACATTCCAAAAGCAGGAAAAACAAGAGACAAGTTACCTCTATTAACTAAAATTCTCAGAGTCAGATTTGGGCATGGCAACATCCAGGTTTGGAAACTTACAAGTCTACTGGTACTTCACACTTAACCATCAATATTTAACACAATTTTCTTCCTCATTGTTCAGTAAGACAGCTTTCAAGGCAGCTGGAAATCAAAAGCTGTTTAAAACCAATACAGAAACTAGATTGACAGCAGCTAGAAGAGACCAACAACAGAATTAATAAGCCAGAAATAATTACCTACTGAAAGTCCTAGAGTAACTCACGAGGATATGGAAACTAGCCATCCCTGATCTAGGAAATGCTTTTTCATACTACTTATGCCAGTCTGTCACTATACAGTTGGCCCGCGTTAACAGCAGATTCAGAACCTGCAAATTCTACCACCTGCAGGTCCCCCTGAACCTGTGGGGCAGGCTGACCTGGACCCTCTGGAGGTGAGGGGAGCTATGTTCTGAGCCCTGGAGAGGCTGCTTGCAGGCACCCATAGCCTTTGCGGGGCTCAGGATGACATTTTTACCCAGCGGGTAATTAATCTGTGGAACACTTTGCCACAGGAGGTGGTGATGGCATCTGGCCTAGATGCCTTTAAAAAGGAATTGGACAGATCTCTGGAGAAAAAGTCCTTCGTGGGCTATAGGCCATGATGGGTTGCATAACCTCCTTACATTAGTAGTAGGCTACTTCAGAGTGCCGAGTGCAAGGGAGTGGCAACAGGATGCTAGCAACCTGTTGTCTCATGCACTCCCTGGGGCACCTGGTGGGCCGTTATGGGATACAGAAAACTGGACTAGATGGGCCTTTGTCCTGATCCAGCAGGGCTCTTCTTATGTTCTTATGACATTTAGGAGTGAAAAAACATCACTTCCAGTTTTGCTGAAAAATTGGAAGTGATGTTTATATGCCTTTAAAAGACATTCTGAGAGCCAGGGAAGCCCCAGAGGGGCTTTTTTCCATGGAAAACTGGAAGTAGCTGCTGATCAGAGATAAGGGTCGCTTACAACAGCCATGGAGGACATCAGAAGGGGCCTCCACGACCTTGTAGAAAGTCAGCACTTCCTCCTAGGTAAGAAACAAGTCCCTTGGTCGCTGGGGCGCTGTCACTACCATCAAAGAAGGGCCATTCCCCTTCAGAGGGAATGCTTTGCTTCCAGTTCCCCTTGTGGTTTGTGATCCACCCGTTTGGGAACCATTGGTATATCCCATGGGGCAGGACTGTGTGGCCTATGAGACAGTTTAAGGGCTATAGTGGTTTTAATGTTGCGCCTTCAGGAGGCTAGTAGCTTGACCAAAGTCAATACAATAACGAGTTGATAACATTTTACAGATTTGTAAAAGACCACCTTGGTACTATGACAAAATTCCAGGTGTCTCCAACACCAATCTAGGATCAGAAGCAAGAGTCTCCTTCCAGGAACACGCTTATAGAGCCACTCTCAAGTTACTAAGGAGTGACATGCCATTTCATTTGTGTACTCCTGCATCCTTGTAGAGTGAAATTTTTTGAGATAAGGAAAAGCTGTATAAAAAAATCTTTTATATAAATTTACATAAATAAAATTGTTTCTGCAAATGGCCATTTACAACCTAGGTAGCAATTTATTAAGAATATTTATAGTTTTTCAACAAAAATATTCATGGCAGTTTCCATAGCAAAATAAACCTGTCATTAATGTTGCAAACTAGGAGGAATGAATGAACCAATTAGTAATATAAGATAAGCTCAACATTCACATCATAAAGTAGGATAAAAAAAGAATATTTGTACAAATCTTTTTCTTACCTTTTCATCACTGACTTTTAGCGTTTTTGTTAAAAGTAACAACAAGAGATTGGTCCAGGCCTCTCGGTGGCTTTCTGAGTTCACGGTGATAAAATAGGCCATTGCCTCAGTACACACACTAGAGAGAGATTATGTACCCATAAATTCATATAAAATGTACAGTAAGGAAACACACAGTGAGACAGTTTTCCTAACCATTCTCAAGTCTAGTGTAACATTTGATGGGTACACTTTAATGGTAGGAGGAAGATTAAAGAGACCCAACATTTTTAACACTATCCTTTAAAAAAAATCATATTGCTGAAGCCTGTAACAAGCTGTAAACTTGGATTTATAAATGGGTTATTTTCCATTCACCTTTTGGGGCTAGCTGCTCAAACTAAAATTTATTAGTAGGATTTACTTTTCCATCCTCAAACAAATTTTTAAAAGTACTCAAAATTAAATCTAATGAGAACACACTGAAGTCAAGGTTGAACGCCTCTTGTACTACCTGATATGAAAGAACCATATATCCTGATCAACATATCAGTGTGCATTCATATGCGCATGCTGGCTTCCCCATTGGCTTCACTGGATAGAACATCCCCTGGAACAATGGTCTTCAACATTTTTCATGCCAGGACCGACTGACTGACCACCCACCCATAAATAAATAAATAAATAAATAAATAGAGACTGGCAACCCACACAGAAGTTTCGACTTCATGTTGGCCCTGCAGTCCGTCCTCTCACAAAGGCATGTCAAGCCACCTCCTTGGCGTTACACCACCCAACCCCAGGAGTGCTGTGCCTGCTGAGGCAACATTCAGTGGCTCTCCTCCCATTTTTCTTTTACTTTCTCCACTCGGGGGTGTTGCTCCACTCTTCTGCACTCCCCAAACAGCCACAGAATCCTTCTCTCTCCCCCTCCCAGCTCGTATTTTGAAAAGTGGACTGAATGCAACTCCAGACCTTCGGCTCTTAGGGCTGGGAGGAGCAGCAACGCAGCTAAACTGGAACCAGTTGCTGAGCTTTTTGCAGTGGATCTTCAAAGGGATCTCCCAGCAACCCCATTTTGTGGAACAAGCCATCTTCTTTTGCTTCACCCCCATGCTCGAATAACAATGCAACAGCTGCTTGCCCCATCTTCCTTGCCCGATGTGGTGTCTGTGGTTGGGGAGTGGTTAATAATCCTGGAGTGTGGACACAGAGGCAGCTTAGCTCCTCCTCAGCATGATCACCCCAGAACCTAGCTCAACTGAGAGCAGAGAGGGAGTTTTGCCATTGTCTTGAATGAAAAATAGACTGCATCCTAAACTTTGTACAGGCATCAGAATCCTGCACTTGTACTAAGTGGACTAGGCAACAGTCATACCCAATAGCATTTCTGAAGAATGGAAATAATCCTTACTTCAGGAGTCTCTCTTGTATAGCCTCCCAGGAGTCTCTGCGGTTTTCATCAACATACATTCGGAAGAGGATTCTCAGACAACAAGCCAAACTGCTGGTCTCCTGCTTTAAAAGATTGGGCTTTGACTTCCCCTTGAACCCTAATTAAAAGGAATTAAAAGGACAGTGATACAACCACATGGCAGCCTGTCCTGTCAGTTCCGCTGCCTTCTCGCCCGCTGTGCGGGCTGCCCCAGTGGACGTGCCCCACCACCGCTCGCTCGGGCACCCAGTGTGCTCCCCCCTGCCCCCCCGACAAACAGGCGCCCCCTCCGAGGCCAGGGGCGTGTCGCAGTGCCGTGTCCATCACGGAGGCGGTGATGAATGGCGGCAGGTGGGCAGAGCTATCCCTAATTAGGTTCAGGAACGGCCGTTCCGGCGCGTTCCCCCTGGATGACACCACTGTACCTAACTCTAAATCAGCAAGCCCTGTAGGTCTACAGGGGGAAAAAAGCCTTACAAGACCAAACGTGGCCCCCAGACAATGAAATGGTTGCCACCCCAAGGCCCAAATAAGTACTACAGTTTTGGCTTCTGTTTACCAAACTCTTGAGCACATTTACTGGGATCTGCAAACTTCACCACAGAGGAATTACAACTATCACATACACTGATCCTCGTAAGAGCACCGGCAATGTAAAATTCTCATTTATAAACACTTCCTAAAGTATACACTTAATTACAAAGCCAAACTAATGATCCAAGGCTATTATAAGTGGGCCTGCATTTTCCGCAGGTCTGATGGCACCTCCCTACTGCAGGGCCCACACCTTGGCCTTTGAGGCAGAATGCCTTATAAGGCCATAAAATGTCACTTCCTGTTTTTGCTGAGAGTCAGACATGATTTTTTGGGCCTAAATGGCTATTCCAAGACCTGTAGAGACCGCAGGTGGTTGCATGCAGCCTCTGTGGGGTTTCTAACCCTCCGGACCTGACCAGAGTTCAGCTCCAGTCAGGTTTGGAAGGTGGGGGTGGGCCCCGAATTCCATGTGTTTGAATATCTGTGGAATTTGTTATCCATAGGGGTCCCTAAAGCAGAACCCCACCTCCAATAATGAGGGCCCATGGTATATATCAAAAGTTTTAGAGTTTCAATTTACGACTTAAATCAATATGGTCTACAAAACTAACGTACAGGGAAATTGGGAAAAACCCTCTGTATGCCACATTTTCATGCTTACCTGCTCGCCACAGGACAGTCCTTTGCTCATAATTTGAATTAAAAGCTTTTGAGAATGAATGAGACTCCTGCAGACAATCCAATAACTTGAACAAATGCTGGGAAGACATGTGCTTGTACATTCCTTGGTCTTCGGTGTCAATGTGAATGTCTGTATCTAGAGTGTCCCTCTGAAGACAAAAATTCAGTTATAGGAAATATTGGCTGGAGAAGTAAACTCCTAAAATCTCAGAGGGTTTTTGTTTTGTTTTATACAGCACATTATTGGAATTATGTGAAACTAAGGCATTGTATAGGAAGCCATGGTATTGGGTAGAATATCTACCATGTTTTGGCAAAGTATGACATCAGCTTATTTTGTTCTGACCTTACATATTTTACCTAGGGATTATAATAAAATGCCTAGGAATTTTATCCATTACCTAGCACATTTTGGACAAAGTACAAAACAAGCTCGTTTCGATCCGACCTGATATACTTTACCTAAGAATTTTAATAGAATGCCTAGGTATCCTACAGAATATGCAGCGTTTTCAGGCACAGGATGAAATAAGCTTATTTCATCGTGATCACATAGGGTTGTTAATACTGTACAATACTTAGGTATTCTATAGAAAATCTACAATGTTTTTGGCACACAATAGCTTAAGTTTCATGCCACTAATGAACTTGGTAACCTACAAAATGTCTAGGAAATGTGTGCAGATGATTTTATTGTATACACTTGGAAGATTTCAGCATGCTATAGTGAAAGAGATCCATACATTATGCAGAAACACAATTGCACTCTGAAATAAGATACCTTTATTTAGATGTGTTCCCTCTCTGCTGGGAGCAAGGAACAAGGGGACAATAAAAGCAACTGCTGACATGAGGGAAATGTTACAGGTTCTCCTCAGCTGGCCTACCGTGAGGTACAGCAATACCAAACTGGCTTCTGCTATATCTTGCGGGGCCAGAGCAGCCACAGAGGTCTCCTCAGGGAAAGAGAATATTGGTTCCCTTACCACCTGTCAAGCTCCACTGGGTCTCTTCGGATCTGCGACTGCTATTTAGCGGGCACGGAACCAAGGAGGCCCATGTCAGGTAGCACGGCTTGGGAGGGGGCACAGGATTCGGAGGTAGCCTCTACACCGTATCCATTCCCCTCCCAGATCCAATCTGCTCACCAGCCCTCCATCCATCCAGTTCTGTCCCTCCCTGCCTTTCCTTGCCCCCCCCCCAAAAACCTCCCTGCCACCATAGGGGTCCCCCTGACACCATAGGGGTCACCCACAGGAATAATCGCCTGGTGCCCCCATGATGCATTCTTCCAGACTGAAGTTGTGCCAACTGGTGTTAGCCTCTCCGCTGGAGCTGGGTGCCTGCCAGCAGCAGGAAAGGATCAAGTCTCCTCCATGCCCTCCTACCACATGCCTAAGCCGCTCGGCGCTTTCCTGCTCTCCTCTGACAGCCAGGGATCCTACCACGGCGTCGCTAGGATAGCAAAGACTTCCCCACCGGTGCCGTTTGCTCTCTGGATGGCATAAACGTGCCTTAAGCACGTTTGCTACACCCAGCACCAGGGCTGCAGTCGCAGCACCAGCAGTAGGGCAGCTTTGGATCAGGCTGTAAGTTTATATCAGCTTAACAATAGTTTGTCACATTCAATCTATACATTTATCTTCAGGCTTAAAAAAAATCAGGGTAGGGTATTCTGTTGCAGACTTATCCTTTTGATTCACTGTCCATTTTAACCTCCATGCAGTCAGCAAATTGTATTTAATGGAAATCTTGCTCCATTAATTTAGCTCTTTCTTCTTTTGCCCTAAAGCCAGGATGTTAAGTCTGTTAAGCTTAAGTTAAGGACACAGTTGCAAGGATACCTTACATACCAGGTAGAAGAATTCTTGTATAAATTCTCTCCCCTTCAACCTTATGAAATGGCAATATTCTTAACATAACAGCAAAATGCAAACCAGGATGCTGCAACATTGGAAAATATTTGAGATTTCTTACCTGAGCAGCAGCCATATGCTCAGCATCTTCCTTCTTGCTCGTTGCTGGGTAAAATACTATGTTATCAATGGTCTGTATCAATTCCAGCTGCACCACACATTTAATCAGGAGGCTGGCAAAGAGTTTCTGATCTGAGAGAATATCAATACGCTACATTTTAGTTCAACTTCAAAAAACTAATGTTATTTAGCAGAACTCATGTAAGCATGTCGGTTGTGCAGCTAGTGAAGGTGCAAGAATGGTTACCCAGACTCTACTGAAGCACTGCTATTCTGCAGTAGCCAGGAGTGAAATTAAAGCAGACCTATCACATTGCATTAAATACAGTTAGACTATCCAAGAATACTCTTCTTCAACATCTGTATGTTTACTCATGAGTAATGTACATTCAGCAATAATCTCCTACAACTTTAACATTTCCTCTTAGCAAATTCAGTCAAGTTTATTGCTCCCTCCTCAGTGTGGCTGGGAGATGGGTAATTGCCCCTTCTACTCCTAGCTAAGGGAATAGATTTCAATTGTACTTAAATTGTTCTTTTTTTGAGAAAAGCATGATGTATCATGACTATGTACTTTCTATATCAGTGGTTCCCAAACTGTGGGTTGGGACCCACCAGTGGGTCAGGAGCCAATTTCAGGTGGGCCACGAAGCACCTAGAGCAGTCATATTGAAAATATGGGAAGTTGGGGTACTGGAAATGGAGAGGGCTGTGTGGTTATTTTGCTTTTATTAAGATTGTAAATAGGCTTTTTTTTCCCTTTCAGATTCACTTTGGTATTGGTTATGGAAAATGGCTGAGAAATAACCCAACTTTTGGCTGCATTCTCAGGAAAGCAGCAGGCTCTGCTGTCACAGTGACGGCAGGTGGGCCCCAATCAGACTGCCATTCTAAAAAGTGAGTCCTGGTGCTAAAACGTTTGAGAACCACTGTTCTACATAATTTAGAAACCTTGGAGAACAACATCTCTTTTCTAATCTTTGTTGTGAAGTAAATGTGAACTTCCTCCTAATATCAGATTTGCATTCTGTTGAGGAATGAACATGTGTCTTGCAAAATACAAAAAAAAGTAATTGCAGTAAATGTTTTGTTGTCCTGCATGCACAGGGGTGGATGGTTATGCAAATATACTGGCTAGAAAAGGACTTGCAAGCCTGCTCCTCCTCCTCAACAGGGTTCCCTCACTTACCTGAAAGGACTTCCTTCTGCAGTGCCACTGTGTCCTCCTTCATGAGAGCCCTCTAGGAGTAGAGACATTTCACTCCCTTCCTCTAGAGGCCCTTGCGAAGAAGGAAATGAAACATCTCCATTCCTGAAGGAAGGAGGGTGGAATGACACTTCAGAGGGGGCCGTGTCAGGAAAGTGAAGGAGGGGGCTGAGGAAGCTTTGGTAAGCAATGCACTCTTCGCTGACATTTCTGGCTGCTTAACATGGCTGCCAAAGATTCCAGTTAACCAAGTTTGCTGTGTAACCGTGCCTGATGCCACAGCTTTTACTATACTTGTAACAAACATTTTTACTTTTGTTATTTTACAGCAAGATAGGTGTGCTATTTCAATATAACAAAAAGAGGGACAAAACGCAAGGAAACCAGTAGTTAATTCTGGCCTCCACCAGGAAACAGCAACAGGAAACTTTTAATTAAAACAAGTACAGTAGCCCATTTGCCTGTCCATGCTGGACAAACTAGTGATGTTTTAATACCTGCAAAATGGCAACAAATCAGATTTAAACAAAAATAGACCACCCAAAAAAATTAACATGGTTCAATAGTGTTGTTGCCCCCATTTTCCAAGAGGATATCAAATGCAAAAGAACAGTGAAAGCTGCCAAAGAAGACGGCAGATTTGAAGAGTGTAGAAGTGCAGGCTTACTTGCATAGGGGCCACCTTTCCAGCTGTCATCTGTGGGATTTGAAAATTGGCTCTGCCCTCTTTCAGAAGCATTTTTGTCAATACTGCTTAACGACTGGCGATCCAGGTCCATATCCTAAAACAAACAGCAGCTGTGTTTATGGTTCTCTCACCAGTGTGTCACAACGGTTTCAAGGCAATAGAACTTATTTCTTTAGTGTTACCCAAGCTGTGGGTCAAGACCCACTAGGTAGGTTGTGAGCCTATTTCAGGTGAGTCATGTAGCTCACCATAAGAACATAAACATAAGGAGAGCCCCACTGGATCAGGCCAAAGGCCCATCTAGTCCAGTTTCCTGTATCTCACAGTGGCCCACCAGGTGCCTAAGGCTCTGGTTTCACAATAAGGGAGTTCAGCAGACAACAAGATACTTGCATCCTGTTGCCACTCCCTTGCACCTGGCATTCTGAAGTAGCCTACTATTAACGTAGGGAGGTTGCCCAACCCATCATGCCTATAGCCCACGATGGACCTCCAGAAATCCATCCAGCCCCCTTTTAAAGGCATCTAGGCCAGATGCCATCACCACCTCCTGTGGCAAGGAGTTCCACAGCTTAATTACCCGCTGGGTAAAAAAAGTATTTCCTTTTATCTGTTTTAACTCTCCCAACACTCAATTTCAGTGGATGCTCCCTGGTTCTGGTATTGTGAGAGAGGGAAAAGAACATCCCTCTATCCCTCCCGTGCATAATTTTATATGTCTCAATCATGTCCCCCCCTCAGGGCACCAAGGGCAGCCAGGTTTGAAAATTTGGGAAAATACTGGAAAGGGGGAGTGCTGTGTGGTTATTTGGCTTGTGTCAAGGTTGTAAACAGGCTTTTTCCTTTCTGATTGACTTTGCTATAGGAAAATGGCTGAGAAATAACCCCACTTATTGCTGCATTCTCCGGAAAGCAGCAGGCTCTGGTTTCACAATGATGGCCATGACATAACTTCTGGAGGGTCCTGGACAGCCTGTCATTCTAAAAAGTGGGTTCCGGTGCTAAAATGTTTGAGAGCCACTGCTTTAAAGGTGCTTTATAACAAAATAAAATGTATAGCCAATTTATGAATTACTACTAATTTTCATTCTTTAAAGTTTAAATGTTTCTCCTGATCCTAAGCCGTAACATTATTTTTTGGGTCCAATAGGAAAAAATGCTCTGCTAACTAATTTCTGTTCCTCGCGACAAATGTCCCTGATCATAAAGCTATCCCATGCATCTAAATTTTGCATACAACTTTACAGTGGAAGGGACAGGATGAAATCGGAGCACTTACAAAATGCTTTTCAGATGAATCATCTTCCATTCCCGCCGGCCTCCATGTTAATAAGCTTCAAGGAAGAAAACAAGACATTTAATCACATTCTAAACCACCCAGCATATTCCAGACATATTCTGTAGCATTATACTTACGCATGAGGAATTGTACTTTTGAAGATCTCTAGCATACAATTGCAAGTTTGGTCCCAGACTTCAGGACTGAATTTTTGTCCATTTGATATTACAAGGCTTTCTAGGCAGTTGGTACCTGATCGAGCTAATTGCTCATTATCTGTAGGAAAACAGAACATTGACAAAATTAAAACGTACAAAATTAAAGAATATTCACTGGTATATACATGTTTTGTCAGATGGTGTTTTTGTGTGGTGTTCTTGTATCTGCTCAATCTCAGGATTGGCTGTGCTGCCATATTGTGTTTAATGAGCAGTAAGACGGCACAGTAGCACAAAACGCAAGGAATTGGTGTACGTCTAGCGTTATGTTTTCACTGCGAATCATAGTTGTCAAAATCAAAAATTCACACTTCCTCCCCCAAAGCAGTTCCACTGCCTGTCATTAGCCATCGTTTCCCTATATACATGCAGTGATGATAGTTAGTGTTATCGGAGGAATATGAGAAGAATTCCTTCTCCTAGGTTCTAAGCTGACAGCCAAAACACTCAAGACGTAGGCAGCTCTTCAATCAAGATTTCTTACCATTTATTCAAACAGTTGCTTGGGTGCATGCTATCCAGCAGAAGGATGAGATGAGAGTTTTTTTTTTGGCAGGGGGGTGGGGGTTATTCAGATTACAGGAGTGGTTGTTGCAATGGAATGCATATGCATGTATCTCAGGATACAGTGCCACATAGTGTGCCTTAATTGGTCTATGACAGACGTTTTTCTGTATTTGGCAAAGAGCCAGCGTCTGAATTCTTTTACATATGAGGGTATACTTTTAACAAACCATCATTTTATACTCCATACCCACCAGGTGACTGAAAGGCTAGGGCTTTGAAGTAAGGATGCTTGGAAAATACAATAGGAAAAGGTAGATAAATTGATTTTGTATTTTTAAAAAATTTAAAAAATATATATTTAAAAAAATAATTAAAAAATTATTTTAAAGAAATAATTTTTGATATGGCTCCAGTAAAAACCTACATTCAAATCCCTGTCTGCAAAATGAGGTGTTTTTCCATGAAGAAAAGATATAGTTCTTCATGAAGTTGTTTCTCATGAAGAAAAGGTGCAATCAATTGCAATAAGAATGAATTTGAAAATGGATTATTTACTCAAGAGGTTTCCTCATTTCAAGACACATTGGGAAGAAGAGCAATGTGGAGAACAAAAATTGCACTGAACACATACCTCCCCTCAAAGGGTATTCATTCAAAGCAAAGTGACATGTATTGTAAATAAGCTACCTTGTTTTACACACCAGTGTAACTGTGCAAATATGTCAGGAAGAAGGATCTCATTCAGAGCTTCATAAAATTGTGTGAATACATCACAGACTGCAAAAAGTGCATGATTACATGTAGTAGTCATCCATTCAGATTTCTGTTGAGAAAAAGGAAGCATAAGTACTTTGGTTGAAATAAATGAATTGGGAAGGCTTTTGATCATATAAATAATTACAATAAAGCATACATATATAGACCACAAGCCATTCCTCAGTCAAATGTTAGACAGTAAACTCCTTGGAGTAGGGACTTGTTGTTTCCCCTTGATACAGACAAGGCAAGACCCACATCAAGGGATCAAATGAAGAAGGAAACCTTATTTTAGCATTGCTCCTGCTCCATACTCTCCGACAACAAAACCTCTCTCTACTCAGAGAGCTCTCTACTTTGCTAAAAAGGAGTAACAGAAGTTCACTAAATCACATTTGGCTTTGATTCCTATTTTAAGAATGCAAGCTGGTCTGCATCTATAAAAGATTACTTTTCAAAAAGCTTCTTGATACCTCTGTTTGCTGCTCTGGAAGTTTCATGTTATCAAATATCCTAAACACAATTCGAAACAGATCTTGCCACCAGTGCTTTTCAAAGGTATGGCCGTAGCTCTTCATAATTTCAAACATAACTGTCAGGCCCCTGAAATATGAAAAGCAGAACCAAAAGAATATAAAGTTAGGGAAGAGTGCTGTGAGCTGAATAGAAACACAAAAGAGCAAGTTTCACTACCTTGTCCGCACATCTAGCTTGCACCGATTTATGATACAGGAAAGTTCAAACAAAATAGGAAACCATCCTCGAACCCAAACTCTATCTGCAGGAGCCACATTCATGTCGTCACTGGTGTATTCTCTTAAAACCTGTAAACAGGTAAGAGCTGGCAATCAGATACAGTTTAAACACACATGCTTAAATTACCTAGAGTGCAGTCTTGAGCGCTTGTTGGGCCGGGGCTTGTAAGGCACATTTGCGCCTATTTGGAAGTCGGGTGGGCCAGCACGCAAATGTGTGCTGGCCTCCCCACAGCACTTCCGGACCAGCGCCAAGTAAGTTTGCCCCAACTGAGGGAGGTTGGGGAGGGGATGTTGGGAAGGGCAGGTTGAAGGCGGATTGGGGCAGGGGCAAACCCGTTAGTGGATGGGCCAAGCCAACATAGGCCGGATTCAGACCCCCTTCCCTGGACTGGTAGGCCTTCCCTGGGCTCCTCGGATCTGTACTAGGGATTTCGCTGGTGCAGATCTGAGGAGCCCTACTGGGAAGGTTGCAGCATGTCACAGAATAAGGGAAATTAATTCCCCTTACCCTAGCTTGAGCTGCAGCCCTCCCCAACTCTGCATTGGATATGGGGCAGGGAAGCTATCGGGCTACTAATCAGAACTTGCGTGAAAATTGAAAGGTTCAACTTGAATGTGGTGACAAAGCCTGAAGAAATGTTTTAACATTGACAAATTACTCTACATCCCATTAATTTTTATTTATTCATTAGAATATTTCCCCCGTTTTTAAAATACAAAAACTATTTTGACATGCAACACTTCTTAAACATAAATAGCGGAAATATAAACACACAGAAAAAATACCTGAGGTCTTTCTGAAACGTATTTAGCACAATAACGGATAAGTCTAATTGCTTCCATACTGGTGTCTGGAAATGCAGCATTACAGGCAAATTCTGATAAACATTTCACAGCATCCTGAAATGAATCTATTGCTGCAGGAAAATGCTGTTGAAAAATAGTAGCTGTAGAAGAAATAGAATGAAACAAACAATATCACCAAAAAGGCTGCAACTTGTTTTTAATTTAAGAGATTTTTCTAAACTATTTTAAACTAGTTTTAACTACCATATATACTCATGTATAAGTAAAAAAATTATGCTTTAAAATTGCCCAGAAAACCTGACAGCGACTTATACACTGGTTAATACAGTAAATGCATTGAGGGCGCAATCCTAAGCAGCGCTGCATTGGCACGGCCAGCCAGCCAGTGCCAAATCCAACACTGCTTTGGGGAGGGTGGAGCTTTCCAATGGCAAGGGCATGTTTGTGCCTAAACAGCAGGCGCAGATCCGAGGAGATGGTGTGACCTGACTCGGGGCCACGTGGCCTCCTGGACAGGCTTCAGATTTGGCCTTATGGAGCCCACTTTCTCCCCGCCCACAATCTTCCTCCCCTCCCTGCCAATCCCTGCCTGGGACGGAACGGAGTCTCCATCAGCATGAGGGAGGCTCACTGTCAGCGCTGTCAGGCCAACGCTACTCCAATGCTACTCTGACGCTGAGTTGGACAGGGTCTGCAGTGGGGTCCTCAGCCTCATACTTTTATTTATTTATTGGGGTTATAGCACAAGCACTGTCTTAGGTTATAGCAACAAGAAAGGCATTTTCTGGCACTAAGGCTTGTTCTGTGTTAAAAGAAAATGCACCTTATAATTTTACCTTTTTACTTCTCTTCAATAAATAGGTGGACTGTGCAGTTCTTAGATAACAATTACTGGAAGGTCCTTCGTAAGGATCTGGCATCAGGTAAGAATCAGACAAAATTATCTAATTCAAAGAATTGCATATAGCCCTATGTTTTACCCTCGACTTATCCATAGGTAATAGCAATCCCCATGATTGGGTCATCATGATTTTTGGCTTAAAACGTGCCCTTGACTTATCCATGAGATTGACTTATACATGAGTATATACGATATATACAGTTCTTTCTTTATGCACTGACTGTAGAACCTAGCTTTTTGAATCTACAGCCACACATCAAACCATTCGTATCTGTAACACAAATACACCACATGTTGCTGCGAATGAAGCTATTGCTTCAGTTTAACTTTTTAAGTTCAGAGATGCTGGATTCTCCTGTTGCCATAGGCTGACAGAAGGAGAATTTTCAACCTATTACTATTCCTTTTTCTTTATTAAAAAAATACAAAAGCCCAGCATCTTTCAGATTGTCAAAAAGAGAGCTATGGTGTGAAGTGCAGTTCAAAACAATAATATCAGTAAGTGATCCGTTTTGAGTCTGACCTCTACTGCTACCTTTTGATATTAGTCTTCTTAAACATTACTTACTAACTATATGACCTGTTGTTTGAAATGCCAATTCCACAATATTCCCATCATGATCTGATGCGGCTTGATGAAATACTGCAAAGATATTTTTCCATCCTGAGCGAATATTAGCAGCTTGAGAATTCACCATCTGAGCAATGCAGCGTATTACCATGTCTCGAATTGTTGGTGACCTAAAGAAAAAAAGCAAGAAAAGAAACTCTCACTAACTCATTTATGGTGTTGGCCATGCAACCAGTAGACTTTATTTTTTAAAATCCTGCTTTTCCATCACAGCCACAAGATGCTGAAAGCAGCAAACCATTGCTAAATACAATATTAAAAATATATCAAATACAGTATCATTATAGAGAAAAGAGCAACAAACACAATATAAATACAGTTCAGAAGGGAGATAATAGAGATAGTGCTTAAGAGGTTAGAAGTCAGTTAAAAAGGAAAGCTTTCAGTAGACCGTGAAGTACCGGGATAGATGGCGGCTACCTGATCTCACAAGGCAGGGGATTCCATAAACAAATTCACATGAATGCAGGATAGAAAGTTCATATATCAAGTGATAAGCAGCACAAACCTGTTTTTCTTCATGATATGCTCAAAAGGCCTCAAAAAGTCTTTCTGAAATCGGAAATTGGCTAATTCTCCCTTTTCAAGAAACTTCATCGACAGTTGTCTCAAAGAATCAACTGCAAAAATGGCCACGTCTTCATTAGGATTACAACCAACCTATTGAAGAGAATAAGGCATCCCCTCAAGCAAGTGTATAATACACATATATACTCAATAAAAACTGGCTGTAAAAAACAAACCCTGCAACTTGATCGAATCATAAACACAGCAAGTACAAACACGATAGAGTTTAGAACAAGGATTTTCAAAAAGCACCAAAAACCTTAATGTCCCCATCCTGAACAAATTACTTGGCAGTAAGTTTCCCAGATTTCAGGTGAGCTTATTTCACTCTAATAGGCTTAAAGATGAGTTCATGTCGAAGAAATGTTTGAGTAGAAAACATGACAAACAAAATCAGTTGATTTAGTTGACACCATTCTTGCCATAGGTCTCTTGAGACAGATTCAAGGGAGCAAGGTGAAGACCCAACAACAACAACAAATGAGGCCAGTAAAGTATAGAGCCTCTCTGTAACACCCTAATAGAAAGAAAGGTGAGGCTACTCTAGTTATTCAAGACAAAACAGTAGGAAGTTCCATCACATACTCAGAGCTTGCAAAATTTTAAACCAGCGTTTCTCAAACTGTGGATCATGATCCACTTGGTGAGTTGCAACTCAATGTCGGGTACAGCTGGTACACCCCTCCCACTCTTCTTTGTGTCTAGTTGGCTCCAAATTGGAGCTTTCTGGACAAAATGGACGCCACAACTAGCCGGAAAGTCACTTGTTACTTTAGTTACGTTGAAGTGATTTCTGGTTGCTTCCAGGGGCCTGTGGAGGCCTTCTGAGGCCTAGTGGCAGACAAGGTGGTGGGTCATGGCACCCTCCACCGCCAAACAGGTGGGTCACAGCAGCGGGAAGTTTGATAACATTTGTTTTAAACAGTTATTTGGTCTAATAAAAATTTATCTGCATCACTCCCTTGTGAAGCCCACAAATAAGACTCATCTGTGGGATCATTGCAAGAGTGCGATCAAGTTGTTGGACAAAAATAAGTTCTGAATAAATTAGGTGTCTGTTGGAAACGGGCAAATACCATAAAGTAGAACGGAGCCACTGGAGAATGGCAAGTATACAATGAGCAAAAATTACTGATGACTTGCCACATGTAGCCTCTAGACCCCCTCTGGGGGCATTCTTGTAGTAATTTTTCGTTACCCAGTTGCAATCTTGTCTGTAAAGTTCCATACATGTTCTATGCACTCAGTGACTTTCTACCTAATGATGTGAGCAGCACATTCCAGCTTTTATGCAGATCAAGTTTCCATGGGCTATAAAACAGAATTTGCTGCAAAAGTTAGGTGGGGCGTAAAGTGATGTGACTGTGTATACACAGGGTAACCTTGGACCCCAAATAGGCAGTACTGAAAACTGTCTGTTCTAAAGACTTAAAAATACCTTATTGAAATGATCTCCAATCACATGCCATATCCTGGACCACTGTAGCCTAATTCTGTTCATGTTGTAGTAAGAGATCTCGACTATCTTCTGCAGGCTGAACATGCGCGGATGGTGAGGGGAAGCCAATTCATCCATGGAAACAGCACACAGCCATCGAACAAAGTCAACTGAATATTTAAAGAGATGAGGCATCAGTAAATCTTGAGTGACCCAATGCAACCACTTTCCATTTCAGTATATTTTCTCAATATACATACCTATTGCATTTCCATCCAATCTTGTTGAGCCGGTAAATATTCTGTTGAGTAAGTTACACATATAGTTAAACTCTGAGACACAGAAAATTAGAGTCTGCTACAAATTGTAGCTATTCAATATTATAATGAAACACATGCAGCATTCAACGCACTGAGGAACAGAACAAAACGACTGACAACTAAACAGATGAATTGCCCTGAGATTATTCCTGTAATAGAGACTTATTCATTTCAACTAAGTGCACAATGATCAGAGAAGAAATGTTTTAGGTTTAGAGCACGACGCCCCAAGCTGTTTCACTGTATCAGACAGAGAAAGAAAGGACCCAGCAGCAGCACTTCCCTATCCCAAGGTCCCTATCCCGCTACTCCTTAGCACAGTGATTCCCAAAAGTCCTACTCAGATGCTGAGAGCCACCTAATTCTTTGCGAGGTGTGACAACAGCACCACAGCAATCGCACCGTAGCCATGGAGCTTTTTCACTTACCTGGGGGCAGCGCTGGCCTTCCACAGGGTATGGGGGGCTCACAGCCCCCCACCTGCACACCTCCCCACTTCAGTAAAAAGCCCTTTCCTCTGATCAAAACTTAAAACTCCTGCACCCTTAGGGGGAAATGCCACACTTCTGGTTCTCAAGGTGGGATGCAACCAGTTTGAGAACCACTGACTGAGCACACTAAGAGTGCAGTCCTGGCCTCTGGCCTGCGCTGAATTCAATGCAGATTGGGACTGTGCTGGAACCTCCACGGGGCAAGGAAGTAGGCACCAGCTGGACCAATGGGGCTGCTTGGATTGTATTGGCTCCTGCTGTTTAGCAGGCGCAAGTCCAAGCACATGGCAACCTCCCTCCCCAGGCCACACCACCTGCTGGAATGCCCCGTTCCCCCCCCCGCCCCACACCCCGTTCCGCCCTCAAGTTAGGATTGCCACATTAGGATTGTCAGGTTAGGATTACAAAATTGCCCTCAATTTTGGGAACTTGGGTCCCAAAACCTGTAACTGTCACTGTGATAACACTGTGATAACACTGTGATAACCAGCATAGTAAGTTTTGTACACTTGACAACACAAGATACATAATACGCTACCTGTCCACTGCCACCACCACACTTTGTGAACTGGTTTCTCCAACAGATTCCTGAATGCTGGCTATTTGTCTTTTGTCCACACCTCCACCAACAAAGTTACCTATGTGGGGAAAAACCAAAAGGAATTGTTAACATCTAAAGAGAGATCCCCATCTAGAAAGGATGGATTTAGTCAAGTATGGTGGCCTTTCAAAATTTGTTTTAAAACTGCATTGTGAGCTTTTCCCATCCATTTTCACAACATATTCACAATCTGCCTTTTAACTTTTAAGTTTGCATACTATCTAAAAACTAAACTAGAGATTGCAAAATTGGGTGGAAAAGACTCCAAGTGCGATTTTAAAATAAAGATAGACCAATGTAATTTATTTATTGTTTACAAGCATTTTTTTACCCTGCAGCTTCTATTCCTATATGTAGAGGTATTTGAAAAGTATATTATCTACATTGCTAAGAAGGAAGCCCATTGTGTTCAGTAAGACACTTAGGGCACCATCCTGGGTTGACTTGCGTCGGCTCACAGCTGTCACAAATGGGGCGTTAAATGCAAGGAGCATTGGGCTGATGCAGGCAGCAGCCTTGGCCCAGCTATGCTGCGGATTGGAGCAGGTAAGCAGTCCATATGCAGGTTGGTTCAGCCACTGAGGGGGGCTTGGGGGGGCGGAGGAAGGCAGGAGGGGGATAGCCCCATGAGCAGAATGGTCCTAGCAGCCCCATAGGTGTAGTTGGGGCTTACCCTGGGGTAAGGGGATAAATGTCCCCTTGCCCCATGGTGAACTCCAGCAGTAGCCAAACCTGCTACCTGATACGTTGGATAAAGAGCAGGTCTGCTGAATTAGCAGAATGCTCCTTCCATTCCTTGCGGAAGCTCCCAACAGGAAAAGCGCTAATCAGGATGTTGCCCCGAGATGGATACAACTACTGAAGCTTTTTCTAATGTCAGAACTAGCTGGGTTCAATCTATCACTATCAATAATTATATGAACAAAGCTTCCAGACCGTTCATGAGAAAATGCATTGAGTTAACTAAATTTGTACAACCCAGGGATGAGAAGGAGTTAAAGTGTTTTCTTACTTAATCCAAGACCCATGAACTCTTCTCCTCCTGACGTGAAACCTTTGAGGCTTCCCTCTCTTTCGCGTCCAGACCCAGAAAGGTAACGTGTTTTAACCCCAGTTCCTATAAGCTGTGCAAGCTCCAACTGACTGATGCATTTCAAGATCTAATAAAAACAAGACCATGATTGAGCACCAGAGTCTGTGACTACAAAATGCGTAATCCAGAATCTCCACATCAATAAAATTATGTTTAAAGTTTGTCTTTCATCTTTGAACCCCAAAGCAGTTGTGAATTATAGGCTACATATATCTAATCTTAAAAAGGAGGTCAGTGCAAGAGGGTTAAACCCAAGTTTAGAAATATCAAATTGTAAAAGTACAATGTTAAAAGTACAATGCTACAGTACATCAATCATTATACAGTTGATATGTGAAAAGCATCTAAAGAAAGCAACTCCCATTACAGTCTACAACTGATTAATTCAAGATATCAAGACTCCTGTAAACTAATAGCACACACCAAATCCTCATGGTTGGTTGATAATCACCTCATGCCAGGAATTTCCTAGGTAGTTTCCATCCGTGTGGGCCACTGTAATCAGAGTCTTAATTGTATCTATGTTCTTCTGTTTCATTTCTGTGATGCTAGAGCTGGCAGTCAACAAGGAAAAGCGAGCAAGTGCCTGCACATAAGCATCTCGTTCAAGCTGCAATGTAAAAATGCCACATACGAAAATGTTCATACACCAAAAGTCACAGCAAGAGAGATACGTTCCATGCTTCTCTTCCCTGCCCCATATCTCAGGAGAGATATGGGACAGAGACAGAGATTCACTTATCCAGTCTTGATAGGAGCTAGTCTAAGGATGGGAGAACAGAAGGGCAAGGGGAAGAAATATGATCCAGAAGAAAGTTGCAGAAACAGTGGAATGATCTCCTTCAGGCAGAGAGGCATGTGAAGGGCATTTAATGCAAATTAATTTCCATGCCAATGAAAAAGATGGACTGAATGCAGAGGACATTTAAGCAAAGTGGGACATGCAATGGTTTTTTCAACTTTTCTGCGACAATTGTAATAAAGTTGGCATAAAAGTAGTTTTGTGTATGTTCCTCAGTAAGCTAAAACACCAACATAGTATCAGCTCTGAACAAAAAAAAAAAAGAGCCTTTTGGGCACTAAAGCTAATCAATTGTATCCATCTACCAATATCCACAGCGTCTAAATATTAGGCCAAAATGCACAAGGTTGGGGTGACATATTAAATTATATGCTGCAAATAATTAGGAAACAAATATTTAAATAAAGTCAAAAATGCCAGGAAAACATGGTATTTACGACTTCAGGAGCTTTAGGGCGCAATCCTATGCAGCACTGGACTGGCGAGGCCGACTTGGCAGCGCCATATCTGACGTGGCATAGGAGAGGATGGAGCCCCTCCACCATAGCAAGGGAGCGTGCGCTCCCTTACTGTAGGGGAGGCTCTAGCCTCCCCTATGTGCTCCTCGGATCTGCACCCACGAAAGAGCGGGTGCAGATCCAAGGAGACCGCACGGCTCGAATCAGGGCCTCGCGGACGGGCTTAGGAGGTGGCTGTATGGCCACCTCCCAAGCCCACCCCCGTCCCCCCACCCACCCACCCCCCAAACCCCCTGCCGCCATGGTACGGAGCCCCCCTCATGCCAACCGGCATCGGTTGGTGCAAGAGAGACTCAGCGTGGGAGCAGGAGGGTCGGTGCTGCCTGCAGCGCCAGTCCTGTTGCTCGAGCGCTGACATGGGGGTGCAGACTGGTGCCCCCGTGTCAGCACTAAGGGCGCAGCATCGGCGCAACCCCGTTGCACCGACACTGTGCAGTCTATAGGATTGCGCTGTTAATTAAATACAGTCCTCCACTGCCCCTAGATATAGCAAATCTACATCGGACCAACCTGCATGCCAAAAATGCAGGCTATTCGAATAGCACAGCGTATTCCTTCCAAGCACAATGATGCAACTTCAGTGTCATCACAGTTTTGAAGACCAACACTATAAGCAGCCAGTAAAGGAGTCCACACGAGCTAACAAAAGAAGAAGAAAAAAGCTACTGTACATTTAGCCACTGTACACTTGTTTACAATCCTCTCTTAATTTTCAGACTTTCTTCTGAAGTACTCATGCCCCTGAACTTCCCCACCTTCTTAAACTGATGCTTTGAAAATACCTGCATCAGGCATATTACTTAGCAAGTCATGCTAAGTACCAGCTGACTTAGAATACAGTTCCATTCTTACCTTGAACATGGGTCTGACATGATCCAGGTGAGTTGCACTAGTGAAAGGTGCCTTTGCATGGCTCACTGCCTCCATCAGAGCTTTAGCAGTCTTTGCCATTTGCTCCATTTCAAGATTGTATAATAACCGCCGCTGCTTCTCGCTGGCTACATCTAAGAAGCACACAACAAGCAATGTAAGGAGTTTGGCACAATTATCAATCAATCAATCACTAGTATTTATATACCGCTTTTCAACACAAAGTTCACAAAGCGGTTTACAGGCAAATAGTAATAATAAAGCTAAATGGCTCCCTGTCCCAAAAGGGCTCACAATCTAAAAGAATGGAGAACACCACCAGCAACAGCCACGAGAAAGACACTGTGCTGGGGTGAAGAGGGACAATTGCTCTCCCCCTGCTAAATATAAGAGGACACCACTTGAAAAAGTGCCTCTTGCCCAGTTATACAAACTACACAAGTCAGTAAATCATCTTTAAAAAGAAATCACTCTTCCCCCATCTTCAGGGCAGCCAGCAACTTATGAAAATTCACATTCAAGCAAATAAAACTAAACAACAGGAAGGATACAACATAGTATTTCTAAAGTGTTAAAAATATTTACTATGTGCATTCAAAATAGTTTGCTTCACGATATTGAAAATAAAACCTACAATCCAAACTACAATCCTATCATCCACGTTATAATTCGGCTTACGATTACTTCAGAATCTTCTAAAGTCTAGTTCACAGCACTGTATTCTAACAATTATACCATTGGTCCTTTATCTGCTATTGTGTCCTGGTTGTACCTTTCTTATGTTGCAAATGTTGCACTATGGCTGCCTTGTTACTCCAGTTCCAAGGAGGAAAAGTAGCACCACTAAGTTTCACTTCATTTATTGCTCATCCCCTATGATTTGAGCAAATGCAGCTGCACTGACAGAGTGCATGTTGCATCCAATGCTGGCATTGGGGAATAGACATCTAGCAGAACTAAAAATATTTTTTTACTTACTATCTGGAAGGCTGCCCAATCGTCTATGGGTTTCCCAGGGTAGCCTGGGGAAAAGTACATAGGATCTGCTGCACACCAGTGCCACCAATATATACACCTTCCTCTGCCTTCACCATCAACAGTGCCAGTGGAGGCTTTGCAAGTAACAACTGCTTGTGCCATGCTGCTGTCCCTCTGTGTCAATGGCCTGGAAGTAAGCAATGGTGGCCTGATTTTTGAACTGCCATTAAAGAGCATCGCACTGCTGGTATGCTTGTTCTGGCAGTGCAAGGCCCCAATAAGATTGGGACCTAAGTCTATTGCAAGTCTACCTCCTGCTAAGACACATCATAAAATCTTGGAGTATGTAGAAAAACAAGCCTTGCTGAGGGAGAATCAGCATGGCTTCCGTAAGGATAAGTCTTGCCTCACCAATCTTTTTAAAATTCTTTGAAAAGGTCAACAGGCATGTGGGTGAACCTGTTATATATCTGGATTTTCAGAAGGCATTTGATCCTAAGAAACCTTGGGGATCTCTCCAAAGTGTGTGATCCCATTTTAGTTTCACAATAACACCAAGGCTGAGACAGTGACAGTGACAAGGCTGAGACAGTGATTAAACTCACCTATTAAGGATGAAATCCTAACCAACTTTCCAGCACTGACATAACTGTGCCAATGGGGCATGTGCACATCCTGCAGTTGGCGGGCAGACCTGGAGGCCTCCTCAAAGTAAGGGAATGTTTGTTCCTTTATGTCTGAGCAACATTGCCCTTATGCTGGTGCTGGAAAGTTGGTTAGAATTGCACCCTACATTTTTAACTGAGTGAAAAGTCAAACCCTGATCTCCTTAGGTCATGTTCAGTGTCTGCTATAGCAAACTGTTGAATCCAAGTCCATTGAGCAATGCAAGTCAACAGAAGGGAAAGGACAAGACACAGACAAAAAAGCCGATATTTTTCATGTTGAGGTTGCCTAAAGTCATACTTGGCTTAGTAGATTTGGTTGTGATTGCATATTCTTTTGTGTCTTTCATTGCAATTTTCTTCCCTTCTATTTCATCATAGACTGTAGACAAATACTCCTCTGGAAGATCTTTACTGTCATTGATCCCACGATTCATTTTTATGTATTGCTCTTTTGTCATCTTATTCTTTACCTGTTAGAGGAGAACAGTCAAAAAATGATATAGTTTTGAAAGTGGCCCAGAAACCCACTTGTAACTGTCCTGTAGCATTTTGTTTAAATATACCTGGGGACTGTGCAAGTCTGTTGTCAACATTATAATAGAATATGCTAAAACGTAAGCAGTGTCAGCGCTAGCAAAGAGTGTTTGGCTGGGGAGAAAAAAAGAGAAAAGACAGTTTTAGAATCCTACATTTTACTCTGTTGTTTCTTCATGTGCAGGCGTGCCCCGGTATCCACTGATTCAGTATCCACAGTTTTAGTTATCCACAGATACCATGGATACCAAGATGCCTATTAAGAAGATAGGGCAACATTAAACACATTTTTTACAATGTTGCAGCAAAACCACTGATATTCTCCTATCTTTAAAAAGGCGTCCCCCATAACTGCGGTTTCAGGTATCCACGGTAGGGGTCCAGAATGGAACCCCAGTGGATACCAGGGCATACCTGTATACAGTTCTAATTTTAAAAATACAGTACCCTTTAAAAACATTCCATTATAGCATCTCCTACTGAAAAGTATAAGTTATGTTGTTCAACCAACTGAAACTAGAGTCTGCGCCAAAGTTCATAATTATGTACAGTATGATCAGAAATGTGCAAAGCAGAATATCTGGAACCAGCAGCAGCATTCAGTCTGACCTCCTAGAAAGTCAATACCTCTCAGCAATGGAGTGTAACAATATAATGCTCTAAATCCATTTCTCCTCTGGCACAATTAGGTACATCCATAATTTTTGTACAAGCACTCGTGGCTTTCTAGAGCTGCAATTTTCAACTAGTATTCTGCAGGACAAAGGTCCACAGGTATGGACCACAGGTATAGCTGTAGGAGTTTGGAGCACAGTTGGTGAACAGAGCTGAAAACGCTTTGAGGTTCTGCAGCTCTGTTTGCAGGGCAACTGTCTTTAGTAATGGATTGTATGTTCTTCCATGGGCTTTGTCTGTAGAGGAAGAGGAACAGGGAATTTGTTCCTACAGACAGCTGCCCTCAAAACAGAGCTGGAGAACGTGGAAGAATCTCCCAGAAGTGACATCACAAGAAATGAGGACTATAGAGAAGACCATAGTGGTCAGTGTGGCATGAGAAGACAAAACATTGAAAATTGCTATTCTAGAGACTGACCACAAAAGCTTCCACTTTTAGAGAATGCACTAACTTGAATAATTCATAGATTCTTCACCATAATAATCTATTTAAATAAAATGTATACAATGTATGGTAAAATGTGCTTTGCAGGGGTGATGGGAATTTTCACTTATTCCTCTTCCCCCTCCAACTCCCTGTACTACCCCAAAAGTCTTCTCCTGATGAAAGTGACATACACACAATCCTGTGAGAGCTTGATAGCGCAAATGTGAAGTGGGGTTTAGATAAAGTGCATAATTAGTAGCACCATCGTCACCTAACTAACTGGGCACCTAACTAACCAAAAATGCACTCAAATTATGACAGCTTGTTCAATTTAATTCAAGTTACCCTTGGTTGCATTCAATATATCTAGCAGCAAACTTCTCCATTAGCCTGTCAATCTTCTGGGCTTCACCAGGTAACCGGAATCCTTCCAGAAATATACGCAGAGCAGAGACAAAGTCTTTTCCACAGAAATCAAGCTGGTCTACGTAGGCATACATCACCTCCTTGTTAAACTTGTTACTATCTCCCAGATACTCCCCTACTTGGCTCTAGCAGGAAAAAACAAAGTCACAAACAGAAGAGGAAACACTCATAAAGCATTAGTAAGCACTGCTGATGATCACTATGCATCTTATTGATATGCAAGTACATATGTTACAAAATTGATTGTGTTTTACCACTACTACTGTTATAATATTTGCTGTATTAAATATTACTGTATTTAATACTGTAGGACAATACAAAATAAATTTGAATGGTTTATTTTCACATGCTTTCTGAACAGGAATAATAAAACTAAGACTTATAAGAACATAAGAAGAGCCTCACTGGATCAGGCCAAAGGCCCATCTAGTCCAGCTTCCTATATCTCACAGTGGCCCACCAGGTGCCTTGCACCTGGCATTCACTCCCTTGCACCTGGCATTCTGAAGTAGCCTACTATTAATGCAAGGAGATTGCCCAACCCATCATGTCTATAGCCCACGATGGACTTTTCCTGCACAAGTCTGTCCAGACCCCTTTTAAAGGCATCTAGGCCAGATGCCATCACCACCTCCTGTGTCAAGGAGTTCCATAGCTTAATTACCTGCTGGGTAAAAAAAGTATTTCCTTTTATCTGTTTTAACTCTCCCAACACCTCAGACATACTGGCTTTAATTGGGGCATGTTCATTCTAGCAGCTATTTTGCACTTTTGATTGCCCCAGCTCTTTGTTTCTGTCCTCAAATCTTAGACCCTTGAACAATACCACAGAAATCATTGATCAAGAGCTCCCATCAGTCACTGATGTTACTAGTTCTGTGCAACATAGGGTACCAGAAGGAAAGAAGCCTAGACAGACCATTCACCCCACTACATCTCTGTACCAGCTAGATATCTTCTCTGTGTTTTAAATTCCATGTTAAATTCCCTCTTTAAAACCCTTAACAAAAATAGCCTTCCACAGAATATCTGCCTTTTTAAAAACAAAGCAGGCATTCAATCATACTATTTTAAACATTCATGACACTGGGGTAATAGGGGTTACTAACACAGAGCAGAGCACACTAACAAGCCTTATGAGACCAAACGCAATAAAGTACTCTCAGTCCAGCAATATTACTGCTAGCATTCAACTGAGATAACAATGCCTTTAGGTTCAAGAAAAAGGTAGTAATTGAATATGATCAAAACCTTATTAATGCAGTATTTGTACACTCATGGCCTCCCTGCTCCCACACAGAATCTGCTGTGGTATGTGTGAACAGGTTCAAACCATTACATGATTTTGTCTAATGCAAATGTCAGTCTTACGGAACACAGGCGTTCTTCTTGATGCAGGAACTGTGCTATGTCTTCTACAGATACACCAAGCATTCCCTGTTCCTGCAAATATTGCAGCCCTCTCTTGGATTTTTTGTTAAACCTATTGTGGGAGAGAAGAATAGATCAGTCAGCTACAGAAAAATAGTCACCTGTACTTTTAACAAGCATGATGAGGAAAAAGAGTTTACTAATCTGCATCCTAAATTTTGCTGTAATTTTACCTGTAGTGTACAGCAGCAGTCCCCAAACGTATTGTGGTCATGGCGTCCTCTTCTTCCCAGCTCATCCAGGCCCCACCATCTTCCATCACATAAGAATCACACAAGATCCAAGATCTCGCAGTGCCTGGGAGAGCCAAAATGAAGAGGATGCCAGGGACATCCTGCAGCACCCCTGTGAGTTCACTGTGGCACCTGTGGCACAGGTGCTATAGTGCACAGTTTAGGAACTACTGGGGTACAAGCTTTGAAAGTCAGAATGTCTAAACCAGAGTTAAGCATGCTTTAACTGGGCATCCCTGTTATATACTGTGTCAACAGTTTGCACACTCAAAATATGGTCCTGTAGCTATCTTCAAGGTAGTATTGAGGACCATGTTTTCTCCTGGAAAATTTGGTGCTTCTCCCCACTTTGAGATCACATCAAAACCACACATAACAACAATGCCCCAATTGTACCTGGAGGTAGATTCATTGCTATGAACATGAATTTGGGTGAACTCTGGAAGCTAGTGGAAGATAGAGAGGCCTGGTGTGCTGTGATCCATGGGGTCGCAAAGAGTCGGACACGGCTTCGCAATTGAACCACAACAAGATTCATTTTATCATCCCTGGGGATCTGACAACTAACAGCCCTCACACTGAGTTCCCCAAGGAAAGAGAAGGATGCTGAGCAACTTGACCAACCCCTTTGCTTTGCTTCCCTCCATCTCTCACCCACACATCCCCATACACAAATCTCTGGGAAGCATGTAAAACATAAAAGATGGGATGCCCATTGTAATGTGGGTTAAAGTATCTGTAGTTTTAATCCAAATGAAAGAAAACTATTGGGGACTAAAATGGAACAAAGAAAAAAACAGGGAACAGTCAATTTCTATACTTGAGATCAAGAAGCAAACAGTCTCTCTTTTTACTTTATTTTTGAATAACAGCTGCATCTCATGCATATCTATTCAGAAGCACTGTTCCCTCTAAGCTATGCAGCTATGAAGCCCCATATAGCTTTTGCCAGCAGGCTCCAGAGCTCAGTGATGATACTTTGGAGCTCAATGATGGCAGCATCATTGAGGATTCCAGAGCTGCCCCTGCATAGCCACTATATAGCTCCATGCTCTCCCTGCAAAAGTTATAAGGAGCATTGCTCAGAAGCAAGTCCCATTGGGTTCAGTGGTAATTACTCCCAGGTCAATGTATATACAGCTGCAACAAGACTTCCCTGGCTTAACACATCCATTTACAGGTCAGCATTCTCCTGAAACTGGAGGGAAAGATCATCCTAGGAATTAACTCTTAGTAAGATAGGACAGCATCATGCCTTGGCTTACAAAGCCCAACTTGCATCTCCTGCACATTTTGCTCTCACCAATTGGTGAGATCTATCTTATCTCATTTTGGGGGGCTTGGCCCCCTTAAGGTCCAATAGGTTGATCTGAAATTAACAGACATTCAAATTTCCCACTTCCAAATCAGGTGAGCAATCTGGACCAATGACTAAGTGTTAGCTACACTTTAGTCAAACCTATTGTTCTTTCACAGTAACAGGCAATTATGAGACTCCTATTTACATTTGAAAGAGGAATCTTGCGTTTGATGCTGACACTGAAGTCTGGCAAGAATGGATGATGTAACAAGCTGCTTCCTAGGTCAGATTCATTTTGGACAAAAACAGAATTTTCTTTTCAAGGTGAGACATTTGCTCATGATAGTTCCCATATCAATTTTAAGAAGAAGCTGTTGTATGCATAGCACTTCAGGAATAGAAACCAGAACTAAAGAACCATTACAATAAGACAATTCTGCAAAGCGTAAGTGTTCCACAAAGGGGAAAAAAGATTTTAAAATGCTTCTCACTCAATAGGACAGAACTCATTCTACAAGCAAAGAAATCAACTAAACAAAATATGGATCTATACTATCATATAGGTTATCTTACCTAAACTTTAAAAAGGTGACCAAAAGAATTGGCCTTAATTCACCAGTATCTTTAAACTGTATTTTACACATTTGAGGTTGCTACAATACATAAGTAAGGGCCTCTCTTTTCCCCTTTTCAGGTGAACAATGCTGAACAATGCAATCAGTTGTCTGCTTGGCATCATTTAACTTTCATCTTCTCCCCTTTTTTTTGCTTTCTTGTAGTACGCTTCTTTCCTCGTCATTGTTGCAACAGTAAAACAGCAAACTGAGAACATAGTATTTTTGGTTCTAAACAGTCAAAACATTTACTTTGGCAACAATTCTAACTTACAGTTCAATCCCATGTTCAATTATCTCTTTTTGTTGTTTGATAACCTCAAATTGCTCTGGATCGTCAGGGACAGTTGTCTGGGTGCCAACACTCCCAATTCCTGAGGAAACTGTTGAATCTAAGGAGCTTGCACTACTTCTTCTTCCCCCCATCTCCAAACATTTGCCTTCTCCCATTTCCTGATCTGAAGGCTTATCTGGACCTGCATATAAAAGCAGAGATGTTTTTAAAAAGAGAGTAATTGACAAGAGAAGTATATTCCCATGTCTGTGAGACAGCAGGCAGACATTTACAGCCAATCACAGAATCATATTAGATCAAGAGGTTATTTTAGTCAGTCCATCCATGACATCCTTCTCTTCACCCAAAGTTTCCTGATTGGCCTTAGTGCTGACGACCAGCACAGGGCCAGTTCATTTTCTGCAGGGAGTGTGGCAGCATCATAGGGCAAAAAGGTATCCAGTTTCATCAAGACACCGCAATCCAGTGTGTGATACCGCAATCCGGATAGGCAGCTCAAGATCCATTCACAACCTGAATCATCATCTTCAATCAAATCAATTAAGCAAATAGTATTTATATACCGCTTTTCAACAAAAGGTTCACAAAGCGGTTTACAGGCAAACAATAAAGGTAAATGCTCCCCTGTCCCAAAAGGACTCACAATCTTTTTTTTTTTTTTTTTAAAGAACACCATCAGCAACAGCAAGGAAAGGCACTGTGCTTGGGCGAAGAGGGAAAATTACTCTCCCTCTACTAAAAATACGAGGAACACCACTTGAAAAAGTGCCTCTTTTGCCTAGTTAGCAAAAACTAACTTCAATGTATAAATCATACTATAAAGGCTATCTCCAAATCTCTGGTTTTCTGAGATTCCTCAAAAACCAATCACAGATAATACTTGGGGAGGCAGAACACACCTGGGCTTCTAAGCCTTTTAAATATGCTCATCAATGAAGAAAAACAACTTTTTCTTACCAACACTGGCTTGATGGTTGGGATTCACATATAAGTCTTTGCTCCATTCTACCATGCACTTTAACACAGATACTAAGCATTCAAGACCTTTCTTCCTTAGGCTTAGTTCCTGCACACACAGGAAAAAAAAATCACAAAACAAAGGAACTACAGCATGATGTTTTAAAAAAGGATCTTTAGAGACTAGGAATATATATTTAGGTGCAAAGCGCTCAATTCAGTCATCGCTCCTAGCCATGGTGTGTGCTAACCATAGTATGAGCTTCCAAACAGACCAATTTTGGCCTAGAGTAGCATTTCTCAATTGTCCCCCATCATACCACGTTGCACTATTGGAAGTACCACCAGCAGTCATTAGTGACGATTGGGGGTGTTTGACAAAGGTGTCATTTTTGAGCAGATTTCATGATTTGAAAGGCAGAAAGTGGTGTTCTATGTTTTTATTCTCTCATTCCAAGTTCTCATTTTTAATCATTTTCAATGCTTTTCAAGTGTACTAGGTATTATTAGTGGAGGACAGGGAGGCCTGGCGTGCTGTGGTCCATGGGGTCGCGAAGAGTCGGACACGACTTAGCGACTGAACAACAACAACAGGTATTATTTCTAATTGGAAAAGTAATCTGTTTTAATTTTTGGAAAATATTTTGAACACCAAAATGCATTGTTTTTATCCAGGTATTTTCACACCCAAATGGCAGTGTTTTGTGCTTTTATCAGAAACAAACACTCCTAGCGATGATGATGTCACCACCACTTACTTCCAATTTAGGAGTCCTGTCGCGACACAACAAGCACCAGCAAAAGGCTCAGGGTGGATGGAAATGCTTTTATCGGTGCATGAAAACTGCATGCTTGCCTTGTACCACTACTGCACTGCTTGTTACATTGGATTGCTGGTCTCACTGCCAGGCGGCAGGGGCCTGGGGGTCCCTTGAGTACCACCAGACACTACCTCAAGTACAACCAGTGCAAGTACAACTGGTTGAGAAACACTAGTCTGGAATATCTGGCCATTCCAGGATTCGACACAAAGCAGGTCAATATTTTGGAAGCGTTCAAAGGCAATGACTGCAAAAGCTGGAGATCTTTGCAAGTGATCATTTTGGTCCATTTTGAGTCTCACTGCTTGGCTTTCAGGCATTTAGGCAGCCTAACAGTTTATCTTTGGGATGCTTCATTTTAATCCCTGGAGGATCCTTTAAACTTTCCTGTGTTAAAAATTAAAGGATCTTCCTGCTAGACAGCCTAGCTGTTAGTTAATCCTGAAAGTTTGGGTTAAAAAGGTAGCAATTTAGTAGCTAATCAGCTGGGCTACCCAACTGCAACTTAGCTCTGCTTATCCTTCTGATCAAAGCTTTTTTGCTGGGGGGGGGGGAAATCCATCCTTTTTCAGGGTTTCTCCTGGGATTCCCCACATTTCTGGGGTTAATTAAAAGACTGCTGTTGGACAGCCTTCAGGACTGGAATGAAATACAGGCTTGATTGATTCAACTTGAATGCCCTGTGCTCAAGGCTTTGTTTGCTCCAGTGCATTTGTAAGCATTCAAACAGGAAGTTAGATATTTTGAACTCCTCAGGTTGAAAGCTCGTGGTATCATTAGTTGGGCAGATTAATCCTAAGAAGTACAGAGTCGACACAACAAGTCGGCACTGCAGGCAGCACCAGTCCTGTTGCGCCTGCGCTGCGCCTCCCTTGCATTGGCCGAAGCCGGTGGGCACAAGGGAGGCACCATTTTGGAACGGGGGAGGGAGAGTGCGGGACATGGGCAGTTCTGGGCGGGACGTGGACGATTCGGGGTGCGCGGTCTCCTCAGATCTGCGCCTGCTATGTGGCTCCAGCCTCACCTATACTGCATTAAGAGATGGTGCAGGCCGGCTGGCCTTGCCATTCCGGCACAGGCCGGCCGGCCTCGCCATTCCGGCACAGTATAGGATAGTGTCGTGGAGCACACCGCCTTTGGCAGTACTACAATACTGGAACAATGTTTGGAGAGTGGGGAAAGCTTGCGCCAAAACTGTTTCTTGTTCTGAATATTAATGCAATATACATTGCTTGAACGGAGAGCATATCAGACTGAAACTGATAGGAACAGATACTATATTTTACCTTCACTGATAGGCTAAGAACAATGTAATATGGATATAGAAGTACAAAGTATACAAATAAGACAACAAGCTCATGAAAAATTTGACTATGGTAAGATGTAAATGTGCAATTATTCAGGTTTTAAGAATTGCAAGCAGGCTGTGCAATTGTGGTGTGCACCCCGACCTTCTCATGTATGAATCACCACTATTTCTTTATTCTACTATCCAGGTCTAATGCTATATTCAGCAGTCACAAATCTATACATGCTCCTAAATGTTAAACAATACAAATGCAAGGAGTAGGAGCTATTAATGCATGGGAACAATCATATTTAAGTCTAATGTCATTAACAGTCTTACCTGCAGAGGTGTCATTCCTAACTCATGTCCACTCCGCCCCTGGGCAATTTTAGACAAGTCATTTACTAGTCGTTCAAAAATGTTAGCAGCATTCAAATCACAGTCATAGTTAACGTATATGTCCACCACACACTGAGCATCTAAAATAAAAGTTATGATAATTGACAGGGAACAATGCATGAGAATGACAACATATCAAAATCGCTGATGTAATGCCAGGCTGGCAAGGAGAAGGGTTAGGATCCAGCCTAAGTTGTCAAGGCTGGTCCCACTTCCATCTCAGGCCCAGTCCATCCCCCGGCCCACCCACACCTGCCTTCCCCCCACCTGAAAACACCCCCATTCCATGTTCCCGCCAACCTCTCTGACAGACAGCACTAGGCTCCATAGGCCATGGCGAACTTACCCGATGCCAGTCTGAATTTGGTGTCAGGAGGCTGGCGTGTGTCCTCACGCCGGCCTGCCCAACTTCCAAGATGGTGCAAACGTGCTTTACAACACTTTTGCGACACCTGGAAGATGGCGCATGTCTACTGAGCCAGCCTAAGTGCCAGTTAGGTTTATGCTCAGGCAGCCCAATCCTGAGCTGCCTGATTACCGCTGCTTTCATTGCCAGGCAGGTAGCCACTAGAAGGATCTCACTGTGCACTGTGAAGCCACTGTGCACCCCGGGTTAAGAGCACAGGGTGGGCAATGGGTCTCCTCACCTCTGCGTCCGATTGCACGGACTGACACGAAGGATAAGATCTAGCAGTGGAGGTTGCCGCCAGTCCCACCTCCTCTACCCTCCCCATGCCCAGTTCTGCCTTGCCTGGTATAGGCACTATGGGCAACCGCCACCATCCACCCACATCGCATTGCCATTTCCAGGCAGACAAGACTGGTGCTAGACCAGTGCCGGTGGTAAGGACTTATTGTTGGCGCTGGATGTGCCTTACGGCACTTTTATGACAGCAGCATGGGTGGTATGCTCGTACTGTCCACACTAAGCCCAATAGGATCGGGCCCTAAAAACTGTAAAATGCTCAGTTCAATAAAAGTCACATCCTTAGCTGCTTTAACTCTTTCACCCTATCTTCTGTTGAAATTTCTGCACCTCTTACCTCTACCCCACTCCAAACACCTGTACATGCACAACTCAGAAGTTGCGGGGACCCAAAAAATATGTTTAAGAAATGTTTTGGCAACATTTTGGTATCATATTTTAAGGATTCTGACAAGGGTGTTTAAAAGGTCCCCGCACTGACTGCATTTAAAGATGTATATTTTTATTTTCATGCATTACATTATGCAACATATTTTTATCCCACTTTCCCCCTAAGGGGACTTATACGACTTCTTTACTATTTTCTAAGCAAAACCTTTTCTCAAATGATATGAAATATTTGTTCCTACAATGAAATACCTGCAGAAATTCTAGTCAAGGTCTGAATCACCATCCATTTGTGCTCAAAGGAACTGGAAGAAGTTTCTAAAATATTCAGAAAGATCTCCTTGAAAAATACCTGTTAAATGTATGAACAGACAGGTGTAGTTCAGCAGTACAAGTACACTCTCATTTTATTTATTCCAAAAAACCCAAACACCATTTGAAAAGCTGTCCTGATCATCCTTATGCATATTTTCAATCAGGTAATATTTCAGTTGAATAAATAAGCCATCAGTTCAAATACTGCAGTTTCTTTTTACAATTGAATTAACTAAGGTTGCAATCCTATGGACATTTATCTGGGAGTATGCAGCACTGACCACAGGGGCTTCCTTCTGAATGAACATATAGAGGGTTGCACTGTGAAAGAAAATATCAAGCATATGAAGTCAAAAAGAAATTGAAGTCCTCTTACCTCAATCTGCATTTTTAAATGGGTTTTGAAGTTAGAAAGAAGGGTGAGAAAGATGGCAAGAGAGAGCTCAAACACATCAGGGACGGACGACACTCCATTTTTAGATAATGCAACACAGAGATATTGCTTAATTGCATTTATGAACATTTCATGCGTCCTGAAGACTGGGCCAGCATTTTGTAACACTGAGAGGAGTAGCTGGAGGGACACTATCTTAGAGCGCAGCTCATGGGATCTGGAAACAGAAAGCAGAACAACTAAGTCAGAAAAAAGTATCTTTGTGTGTCATACTATACAGTTCTACTACTGCACAGAGTTTCTGAAACTAAACAATTAAAAATACTTAATAATTGATAGTTTCTAGACCAGTGTTATTCAAATTGTGGGTCAGGACCCACCTGGTGGGTCACAACCCGTAGTCAGGTGGGTCGCAGAAAGCTGGGAGCAGCCATCTTGGAAACTGCAGACCTTACTCTTGTTATATTCCTTTTGTGAGTGTTAACAGATTGAATTGTCAAGTGAGTGTTTTTTTTTTTGAAAAATATTGTTTTAGTTCAGTGATTTTTGCATCATATTTTGTCCTAATCTTGCTTTCTGTCAGGGATGTTTCATGGTTATGCCAATTGAAATTTAAGGAGTGTCATTTTATTATGTTACAATAACAGCATTTCCTACTTGATGATGTCACTTCCTGCCACATAATCACTTCCAGGTTAATGACATCACTTCCGGTGGGGTCCCGACACGAGTGCCATTCTATAAAAACAGGTCCCAGTCTAAGAAGTTTGAATACCACTGTTCTAGACCATTTCAGCACATATATCAAGTGAATTAGCTGTAGTTGTTCCTTTGAAACAGACAGTCAAAAACACCATTATATACAGTGCAACACAACCACAGTACAATTTACTGAGCAGTCATGTGAAGCAAAATCCCATATGAGCCTCACCAAGATCAATGGGACTTACACCCAGATAACTGCATATAAGATCACAGGTCCCCTGAAGGCATCATCAACATTTATGTCCACCTAAAAGCTGAAGCTTCATTTGAACTTCCATCCATTTTCCAGCTAAAGAAATACAACTCCTGCTGGCCAAGATGATCTTGAGTTCCTCTGCCTTCTATCTAAAGGGCTACTTTCTCATTCTCACCTGCTTCACAGCAGGCACATAAATCCAGAATTGAACAGACAGACATACTTATCTCACCACCACCAAAGAATACTAACAGGCAAGCTGTGTTATCACAGTCCAGATAATCACATACTCTCCTGCATCACTTTGGGAAACCATTACTTCCTAGTTTCAGTTAATGGAGGATTGCATATAAACAACCATCAAGGCTAATATACACCAAGGCAACTGTGAACGCAACCATAAAACAAATTATGACCAAGTATGCACTGATAGTGCATAGCTGTTTTTTTAAATACATTATGGGAGGAGTAAGTAGTAAGAGCCCTGCTAGATCAAACCAAGGGCACACCTAGTCCAGCACATCTCACAGTAGTCCACCAGATGCCTCAGGAAGCCTACAAGATACCCATGTCCTGTTGCCACTCTCTGGCATCTGGCATTCAAAGAGAGGCTACTTCTAAAGCCCATATGAAGTTCCTTATAGTAATCAAAGCTTGTTAACTTGTGATGAACTTTTCCTCCATAAATCCGTTTATATTTTATATACTTTCTATCTACTATATTAAGCTTAGTGTGTATTTTTATCGTATATATACTATTTGTTACTAGTTCATATACAAAAAAAACTGCACTGATAGTTATGACAAATTAATTTTGTCCTCTCATTGGTATATTAGCATTCTGAATGGAATACAAATCAGCAATTTTTAATCTTTGTTTACTTGGGATCTGGAGGCCCATCACCAAGTGGTTTCATTGAAAGCTTGCACAATGACCGGAACACAAGGAAGGCATCCTTTTGAAGGATATGGGAGAACTTGGCAGCTGCCTGAGGTCCAGGTACATCTGTCTCCTAAACAGCAAAGCAACAATACACAAGTTAGTATGCTTTGAAGTAGGATTTAGCCCCAAACTCTTGCCTAAAATTCTGCATGAAGTTAACATGACCCTGAGGATCACGTTGTTAGCTTTCCCCCTCCCTGCCTCTTAAAAGGGCTTTCTTGGCTGGGGTGTCGTGATGCCCCAGTGTGAAAAGCTCTGGACTATGTGGATCAAAGGGTAAACAACCTGCTAGTTGGGGGAAGCACTGAAACTTTTTTTTTTTTAAAGTGGGTCCCATTGCAAAATGAAGTTTGGGAACCACTGACCTAGAAGTTTAGGAAAGTTATGTTAATTTTGCAGTGAACAAGTCTCCTACCAGATTATCTGTCGAAGACACAGACTGCCTGTCATCTGGAATTCCATTTGCTTGCATGATTTCATTAATACCACCAGGTGAAGCAAGAGCTGCAGTTCCCAATTCAGACAGGGTTCTCTCCAACTCAGGCAATGCTTGCTTTTTTATTTCTTCTTCTAAGGAGATGGAAGAAAACAAAATATTTGTAGCATTTATTTTAAAATTGATCTTGATATATAATTTCATTCAAAGCAGAAGGTAGAAAGTGCTGATAGAAGACACTATTGCTAAAAAGTGTTATGATTAAGATCACCCTATTTTATGGTAGGAGGTTATTAGGCTAATAAAAAAAACCTGTACATGGGAAGGAATTGAGTTCCCAAAAGAACTCCAAAAAGGACAGTAGAGAGATCTGTAATTCTTGAGGAAAACAGCTTTAAGAATGAGGTTCTCTCATTAAAAGGCATGAGAAAAGCAAGAGACTTCTCCAAAGAAATGTTACCTCCGATAGCTGAAGTGACCATATCCTCCAAGATTTCTTTAACAATTTCTTTGCCTCCATCAGTTTCTTCTTCTGATAAAATATATATCAAGAAGTCATTTGAAAAAAAAAATATTGCAATTTAGCCTTTTCTTCTCAAAAATATTTTCAGGAATTAAATTACACAAGATACTACTTCAGAGATTAGGTTTTATCTTATATTTTATGCAGTAAGGATTATAACTTAGAGCACAAAGCCCTGGTTAGGAAAAACTGATAAGAAATTTGTCAGACCAATTTACACAGGAGCACTAAACAGAAACTTCTTGTATCGAGAAGGCTCCAAGAGCCTGTAGCAGTTATTGGTTGTAGCAGCTGCTATAGCCACAATAGAAAATTGATGAACTGCCATGCCCACTGCATTTTGCAGCGCTCAGAGCTAGGAGCGGGTGGGTGGGCCAAACAATGCTTGCCTTTATGCCTGTGGCGGTTCAAGTGGGCAGGCGAGTGGCAGCAGCTGCTCCACACCCACTCCAGCCCAAGTGACACACCCCCGGACCCCCTGCGAGGCCTGCCGTTGCCTCAAGCATTGTCTTCTATTTCAGGCTCGTCTCCAGTACCACATTTTAGGAACAACTGCATAAGAAACCGTCCTTAAAACCATTAGTCTCAGTTTCAAAGGTATTTTTAAAAGTGTGCCAGAACTACTAGAAGTAGATTCACCAATAGAAATGTCTTTACCACTATAGAGTTTCTACTTCTCAGTAGTGGTTCATTCATTGCTAATTGCCACTAGAAGAGATATTCAGGCATCCCAAGGGAACCAGTTCAACTCAATCTGGCTTCAATGATTAGAACCCACAGCAGCTACACTACGCAATGGCACCTTCCTCAGCATTTCCTCTCTTTTGCAACCCTGACTTCCTAGGCAACCTTGTATTGATATAAGTTTGGGATGCTGCATAGGGCTGGGATAAAAATCCTTGGAATCCATGCTGAGGTGCCTTCCACAAAAAAAAAGTCTCATTTGTAGACGGTGCTTCTATGTAATTTCCAGGGATTCTCTCCTCCCTGCTAAGCAGAATTCCAGAGCATCTCTCCAAATCTTAGGAACAGCTTTTGGGGGGCACTGAGAAGGTTGCAGCTAGGAGAAAGGGAGAGTGACTACTTGTACCAGTACTGTTGTGTGTCTATATACACACACACACAACAGAGAGAGAGAGGCACTTTCTGTTATGTATGCACTTTAGTACTCCTATATGGGACACTGTTGTGGATTAGTCTCTATATATCCAATGCAAGTACTTTCATTCTGGATGGAAATTGTTTTGTACAATCACATTAATGAATTGAATTTATTTATCACCAATTATTTGTCAACGCATTTCTAAAATGGATGACATCGCTGGAAACAAAAATGCTTTATTTCAAACAAGATACAAGACTGTCCAGTAGCTTTCCTGACATTTACCCATTTAAGCATTAACACAGGCAAATACTATCCACACAATAAGCAATTTCCAGTAAGAGGAACAATTTAATTGGTCTATTAACAGACAGAGCATACTGCCTACTATTTCTGAACCAACCAGATCAAAGAAAGAAATGTTCAAATTAAAAGACTGTGCAAATTTCATCTTTCTACACCTTAACTGAGATAAATATTACTGATAAGATAAATGCAACAATGGCCAATAACACAATTTATTTGAATTGTGAGTAACTCTAAAATTTACTCTACAACTGTCTGACATTTCAGTCCAGCGGATTAGCCTCTAACAAGTGGAAATCTGGTTTTAAAATGACTTAAGACAGGCATAAAAATACATTTTGAGAAAGCCAAAGGAAAACTCTCACTTCTCCAAAAGAAAATAGGCAATTGGTCTCTTTCTCACTATGGGAACTATGGGAAGATTTTTTTTTAATTTATACATTCAAGTATAACAATAAAAGGTAAAAATATCAGTGCAAGATAACCTAAATTCACATATAATTTTTAAAAAAGGAAAATACCTAGTTTCTATAGTTACCCCTGCTAACTGGACAAGAGGCACTTTTTCAAGTTGTGTTCCTTATATTTAGCAGGGAGAGAGTAACTGTCCCTCTTCACCCCTGTGCAGTGTCTTTCTAGTGGCTGTTGCTGGTGGTCTGCATTTTTTAGATTGCGAGCCCTTTTGAGACAGGAAGCCATTTAACTTTATTATTATTTGCCTGTAAACCACTTTGTGAATTTTATGTTGAAAAGTGGTATATAAATACTGTTTGATATTGATAGTGATGTAAATGAAATAATGCACTACTGCATGACTTCTTGCCAACACAATTTGCCTTATTTTTCAGAGAGCCACCCATTTATTTTCAGAGGTAACAGATATGTATGTCTTAATATAAGCATTTACTGTCGTATCCTCCAATACATATTGCATCTAGAAGCCCAGGCAGCCCATTGGAATTCCAAATAATACTAAAAATCTGTTATGGTTGTGTCACAATATTTCAATCACTTTTTCCATTTCTTGATTAACCAGTCACTAGCCCTTATGCATACACTTTTCTAACATGGCCAAACACTTTTGGCTCAAAAGCCAAGGTATCAGAGAAACTATTAATAGTGAAATTTCTCCTTAAGTGCACTGTTCAGGAATATGGCTAGGTTTGAAGACATAACTAACTTACTAGCAGACAGTAAATGCACATGAAACACTTTGGTAGCATAGAACAGCTGGGATCGCTATAGATGAAAGGCCATTGGTAAGGGTGTTTGAAAACAATTTGTATTTTACACAGAAGTAAGTTAATTGTATTCAGTAAGGCAGTAATCCTATCTTACTTGAAACAAACACCTCTAGCAATTGGTTTTTGGTGGCTGAATAAAACCATAAGAAGATTGGAGCCTTAATGATTTTAAGAAAGATCAAAGCTGCCTCTATGAAAGTCTACTGGCAAAGTACAACTGAGCACAGCCCAAAATACTTTACTCGATCAGCACAAACACTGCACACCTATTGCTTATTTACCAAATACTGAAGGAGTCAAATTGTTCTCCGGTTTCTGTTCTCCATTTTCTGTTCTTTCAGGCTCTCCATTAGTCAAGTTTGTTTTTACAGGAGTAGAAGGTTTGCTTTCTTGTTGACTGCATTTCAGCCGGCCAATCCTCGGCGAACCTGGCACAGCATGGATCATAGGAGACTGGGATTTTTGTTGGTTTGTTTTTTCTAGTTCTCTGGCATCTTGTATCTTTTAAAAAAAAGAAAAGATGGCAACATCTCTAAATAATATATAATGAAACAAAAGCTAAAAAGTGTAATGACTAGACACTGATGCATATTTTTTGTAAAAAAATCTACTTTATTTCAAGGCGCCATCCAAAAGGTGCCCTGGCCTACACAAGCTGCTTGCGTTGGCTCTTTGCTATCACAAATGCGCCGTAAGGCACATTTGTGTCAATGGAATATGTACTGGGCCGAAGCAGGCAGCAGCGTTGGCCCAATCATCCCAAAGACAGTGGACGGTAAGCCACTCCTGCACTGACCATGTTCAGCCAGTGCAGGGTTTTTCTGGGTAGGGGAAAAGGCAGGAAGGGGTGGAGGAAGGGCAGTCCCGCGGGTGGGGCAGCCAAGGAGGGAGGAGGAGCCAGGAGGAGCCGGGATCCAGCAGATCTGGGCCACTGCGGGCAGCTTAGACTTCAGCCTGCTATTTTTCAGGCACAGGTCCAAGCAGCCCAATCCAGGGACAAACGGGTAAGCTGCAGCTGCCTCCTACCTTGATTAGGATGCAGTGCAGACCGGCCAGCCTGCCTGCTCCTGCCCAAGTTAGGGTTGGGCTGCAATAGATTTATATCCTGCCTTTCCATGCCAAAGCAGAACAGAGTCAGGATTTCCATAAGACTATGAAGGATATTGTTCAGGATGAAATTGGTGTTTTAGCAAACAGAAATTAATCTTTAGTCTACATATGTTGGCTAGAGTTTAAGGGCAATTAGATATAATTCTTAGACCTTTCAACTGACCTCAAAACTAGGAAGGACAGCTGACCTGGCTTGCAGGTGATATAGGTCAAAAAAGTCCTCTAATATGGAAAAGAATGACAGAACCCAAAGCAAGATACAGAGGACCAAGTCTGACCCACCCTCAAGACACTCAAGAATCCTCCATGAGGATCAGGAATGTGTTGCAAGCCCATGTTCTCCCTCTTCTCCCTCATTCATATAGTCCCTCCTCCTTTTCCTGCTAGAATCATAACTTGCTAGGATGCAGGTTATAACATTAGGCAGATAACACTAATCAGGAACTGTCTCCAAATTATGATCTGAAGTTAAGATTCCAAGTGGATTTTGCAAACTGTGGTTTGGGAAGCACTTCTTAGTTCGCAATAACAATCGTTTGTCCAGCTTGGGTATTGTGGTTACAGCAAATGAAGAAAGGGAGACCATTTGACAGAAGGGAGGAAGTAGGGGAGAGCATGCAGGCATGTGATCCTGCAGGGCATTCCTGATCTTCTACCATGGTTTGGGAGATCAGAATGTGAAATCTATATTGAGTCATTCTTTTTACCTTTACAGAAGATAAATGCGACTGCAATGGCCCAGAGGAGAAGTAGGAACATTACAATACAGCCATGAAAACTGGTTATTAAAGACAGAATGATAAAACAATTTGCTACGTACAGCTTGGTTTTCCATGCGAGTGAAAATGACATTCAGCATCTGAGTGAGTGTAGCCTTGGCAGTTGTCTGATTAATGAGATTTTTACTAGCTAGATATATATTGTAACAAGTTCTAACAGTCTGAAGGATTGTTCCTTCATGAATTTCTATATACGGCGATGTGACAGCAGTGAGAAGAGCCTAGAGGGGGGGAAAAAGACACAAGACAACAATGTCATCCAAGTAAATAGAAGTTAAATTTGCAAAAATTGTAACATTGCTACTAATTATAGTACTAATTAATTATAGTACTAATAAAAAGCATTCTTTGAACCCTGAATTAAAATAAATTCAATTCATAAGGTATTTGCAAACAAACATGTCCCACAGTTGTCCTTCTAGAACTGTCAGGAGAAGGGAGTGTTGATTCCAAGGACAGAAGCAGGCTACAGTGAGAAAGCAAAATCTTTTCCAACAATTATAGACCAATTTTGCTTTGAGTCGATCAGGCTATTATGCCACTTTTGGATTAAAGATGCTTAAAATTAGCGGGACAATTTTCTTACAAGCTTTTTGTCAGGTTCCTTTGCAGTGGATTTTAAAGCACACACATTTTCAGATAATGAGCTGAAAATAAACAGTTAACAGAAAATAAAACAGCTGAATGATAAACAGTGAGGGGTGGAGCAGGGAGAGAAATAGAAGCTGCTGCTGAACTCATTCTCCATGAAAACGTCTACTTTTGTCCAGGCAGAAAAAAATACATGCAATTGGGATTGTGGTACTGCCTCCTCTTTACTTGTAAAATACCTCCTCTTTACTTGTAAAATACCTTGCACGCAGATGGTTCTATACAAACTATATTTAGTTTGGGTCTTAATTATTAAATCGTTTTCTTATCACTAAACTTAACTGAATGACAGCAGCCTATTGTTCTTTAGAAAACTCTGTTAGTGCACTAATACAACTACAAGTGCTGATTTGTAGATAAACTTGCTACAGACTGCATGTAAATGAAATACAGAGTTTTCTAGGTGAGCTTCAAAGCCTTAAAATAGCAGTGGTGACACTGCAGAAGGCAATATAATCTGGCTCCTGTGCAATGTCAGTAAATATCCACTAGGCAACGGGAAATAAGATCCCCAGAGACTGCCTCTTCAGAAAATAAACTGAGCCAGTTACATAGAATACAACATGCACCCTGCAAATGAGGTAGGAATGGGTTGTGCATGGCACAGAAGCATTTAATATCAACGTAGGCAGCTTTATAGCTGAATACACTTGAATCTTAAAATGTGGATTCATATTTACCAAATGTTTAGCTCACTGAAGACACACAATTTGAGAAATTAAAGGATCTACTATACAACCTTTCTAAAGGCTCAATCCTAACCTTGAGTTAGGCCAGCACAGTTTGGCTGGCACAAGGGTCACCGTAAAGAAAGTTTGGACCACTCTCAGAGTCAGGGAGGATGTGTGCTGGCCTCTCTGAAACAGAGAGTGGTCCAAACATGCTTTCCGGTGTCCCTTATGCCAGCCAAACTGTTCTGGCCTAAATGTGCTGGCCTAACTCAAGGTTAGGATTGTGCCCTAAATCAGAGTTAGAGTGTCTCTTTCTGGTCCGTAATAAGCAGAACAACTTGTTTAGAAATCAGTCTTTGATTTCATGATTTAAAGTAACGCATAATTTAAAAAAAAAACCCACAAAAACTGAAATACCTTTATTATTTGTAACTGCACTCCTTCATCAGTCTGAGGACCCTGAAAGCAATTGCAGATTGTTTCAACTATTCTGTCAATCAGGCGTTTTCCAGGAGCTCCACTGTCTGGAGCATTGCCAGTGATATGCCCATATGCAATGAGTTTCTAGGCAAAAAGAAGACACATTCACATTAACATTGCTTTCAAGCACCTTTAAGTAATTTAAAACATTCAAAGTGCTAAGATTCAAAGTGCTGAAGAGGCAGAATAATTACCTGAATAACTATAAATATGAGTTATTAGAAAATGAAGCCATGTTTAAAAAGTTTGAAACTGATGGACAAATCTGCAAAAATCCAAAGAGAAATTCAACCCCATCTCTAAATTACACAAAACCTTCACTAAAAATGCTTACAAAACTAGAGGAAAAACAGAAATTAAAACCTACAAAACTGACATTTACAAGAGATTTGCGGAAAAAGAAAAGTAGTTAACTGAAAGCAAGTAGCTTTTCTGTTTTCAGTTTCAGTATAGCAGCACACATGCATGCATTCACACACACAGAATACAATTCTTAATAAATTCAGACAAATTTGATGAAGGTTTGCTTTTAAAAGAGGATACCTGTAAACAGTCCAATGAGGTGCTGACAATTCGTGGAGACTTTGATTGACACGCTAATTCAAATGGGAGGAAATATTTATCTGCTTCGATGAAATTTGCTTTTGGTGTGGCTGCACTGCCTTGGCTAGTTAGAAACATAGAAAGAGCATCACTGAGTTTTAATGAACTGACATATCAGTTTCAAATTAGTTTCTCATCCGTGTGTGAAATATGTGGATATCAGACATTTCTACTTTAAAATTTTAGGCCTGGAGAGCAACACAATACCTGATCTTGCCTTCTTAGAATGATAAATATATGTGACCAGCTCCAAACCAAACTTCTGTATTACAGACCTTCTTCTTTTAGTATCACTTCTTTTAGTGACACTACAGCTGTTCTCATCCTAACCTGCTTGGAGGCAAGTTTGTCAGCAAACACACGAAGTATTGAAGCCTAGAGCGACAATGTCCAAAATCCATGCTTGCCAAAAATCAATATGTACCAAGACCAAGGCTCTCTCCAGTTTCTCAAGAGCACCTAAATTTCAGATTTACTTGAGCAAAATGACAATTGGCTTAACTCCACCCCAAGTATAAACAATATGCTTTGTCAGCTCACAAAAAACAAAACATACTAAGAAGTTGTTTTTGCATGCATAGGTTTCAGGATAACACCAAGAAAAAGAAAAGGCAACTTCCACTCGTATCATGTTTGGTCACTTGAATGCTTTCATCAAAAAGACACATGAAACTTCCCACTCATGCCTAAGTGTATCATTTATAACAAAGTTGAAATCCTTCAAAACTTGCAAAATTGTTCCTTCCCAATCAAGCAATTTGGGAAAATTCATCTGTTGATATATTTTTAACTCCAGGATTATGAACAGGAGAGAAAAAAAAAAACCCCATGAAATCCATCTTGTGACAACAACGAAATTGTCATCCTTTTGGCAATAAGATCTTAATATATGTAGGCAACAAAGGAATACTTCTCAGTGTTCATCCCAAGACTAAAATCCATTCACACACAACTCCATACACAGAACAAAAAAAAAAAGTACCAAAAAAAAGCGGAAATAAAAGCAGTGTAAGCTCTCGCTGGAAAAAAAGTTTGTTAGCACAGTACTTTAATCTTCTTTGGAGGTGGACATATGCTTCAACATTATATTTTCAGGGGATTTTTGATTAGGAGGTAGAAGAAGACAAGCAGAAAACTCCAAGCATAACAGAAATCCAACGTGAAAATTGACCAAAGAAGTCTTGGAAAATTTAATGCAGATGGACAAAAAATTATCATTAAGAGACAGTTCCTAAAACATCATTACCCTGTATTTGTACCAGGCTCAGGATCCCATTAAGGAAACTAACATGCAGAAAAGACTACAACAGAGGCAATTTTAGACGCTGATAATGTTAACGAGATGGCCAAAAACCAACAGAGCACATGTTTAATTTAATAGGACTATAGATTAGTATCTGGGACCCAGCCAATTAAATGCATGCATTATGGTTGATGTGCAAAAAGGCTCTAGAGAAAGGAAGCCAAGATCTTCTGTAGGCAGATAGCGGTCAAAGGGAAAACACTGAAAGAAAAATCAAGTAAAAAGAAAGGAAGTGGTAAGACAGCTTTGGAAAATCGTTACTTGTAACTGAAATGCAGTGACAGTTTTACCGAAACCATGCGTAGCCACAAGAATTGCTTAAACATTTTCCCTAATCCCCAAATTTTCTAGTTGGCAAGCTACAACTAGGTTCATTGAGGGCAGCTTCTAATGCACTTTCCACATCCAAACCCACTCTTGTATATCCTGCTCAGAACCCAAATAGAGCTGAGCGCCTGAGACATGTGCATAGATAAGTAAACACAACACTGAGAGAAGAGCATCATTTCTATCAAAGTTGCATCTTCAAGTATCTAAATGCAGTTTTGACTGCACTGTATGCATGATGTCAAGCACAGTTTTATTTTTAAAGACACATACACAGGCAATATTTTGAACTTTGATTTATGACCACCATGTTATAGCAATTACTCACTTCTGCTTTTCTAATTCTGCTTTTATTTCATCTGAAAAAGAGAAAAAAACAGAGAACAAATAGTTTTAAGTTAAAAGTTCACAGCAGGAAGCCAATAATACACAAAATTAACATTCAGGCCACAAGCCTAGTTTCTTCACACAGTAGCATTTCAAAACATTGTGAAGAAGCTTCATGCTATGCAAGCTCCACACCTTGCCTGAACATGGACAATGATGTGACAGGCAAGAAGGAGATGGAGACAATACCAAGCCGGAGCATTAAAACAACCCCCCACTGCAGAGTAGGTATATGAACGGCTCCCCTCCCCCCCAAAAAAGTCTATGGTACCCAGGCACAAAAAAAATGTTAAAATGTGTGATCCCATTTAAATCTGAAGTATTTCTCCTCAACATCTTATCAACAATACAAGAGAATAGTAAAAAACATAATACACATTATTACTGTGGCAAGATTACTTAATGCAGAAATGTGGAAGATGACAGATGTACCTAATGTAGAAAAACTCATAGAAAAATATATGAAGTAGCAGAAATGGACATTCTGACAGAAAGTTGAAAGATGTAATGTAGCAGAAGTACAAAAGTTTTGGAAAATGTTTTATGATTGGTTAGATAAAGAATTAAGCGGGCGATGCAAATAGCATAGATGTGATATTGATGTAATAACGTTTTAAATTGGAAATGAAGGTAAGAAAAATAGTTTATAAGATAAGAAAGGGTATGTTGTAACCTGATAGTTGTCTTATGTTTTGGACCTACTGTATACCCTACCCTGATGTCTTATCCTTTATTTACTACCCTGTTTCTAATATAGAATAAAATAAAAAAAAATATATTAAAAAGTCTATGGCACCCAGGCTTATGAAATTCACCAGCACTGTATTTAGTTGCACACCAGCAAAACAGGAACTTGAGTGCTGCCCTGTAATATGTTTTAAGCAACTGCAATATACATTTTCATTAGAGGGGAGCATAACAATGGAAAAAAATATCCTTATGAAAATGGTCACGTCAATTGCCTCACCTGACTTATCTACAGTCCCTATACTATAATTTTACACTATTTTTGCATCCTATTTTATGATAAATCTTTTACTTAGATGCAAGACACGCTCGATGACAACTGTACATGGGGCTGGGTGCCTGCCAGAAGTGTGCCATACTTTATAATTGGACTGATGTCAAGATGCCAGTGAGAGCCGAGATCTCAACAAGGCCACACTTACATTTCAGAGCAATTTACATTCCCCACCCCCACGCTAGCAGGCTGACTTGGGAGAACCTTGCTGGGTTTTCCTTTCTTGGAAACTTCCCTGAGGCCACACCTTGTTTGCACAGCACCATTTGAACCTGTAAACAAAAGCCACAGTCTTGGAACTTCCTGAAAAGGAGTTTCCTGAAATGGAACAAGTGTGACACAAAAGAAGGATCTCCAAACCCAGTATGTCCTCACCAACTCCATGACTAAATTCATTGGACTCCAGAGCTCGCTGTCACATCCCTCAGTTTGCATTCCAAGCCCATTCAACCTATGCACACCATTTTAAAGATTACTTGGTCCTGACAACCAAGCCCTGCAATGCTTTGCACCCAAGTCATTTGACTTTGGTCTTTGGCAAAGCCTAGCCACTGACCTAAAGCAGTGTTTCTCAACCAGTGGTATGGGTACCACCAGTGGTACTTGAGGTGGTAGCTGGTGTACATATGGGACACCTGCCACTGGGCAGCAAGTTCAGTAACACAACATGACAAATAGCAGTTGGAGCACAGTGAGCAGAGCTCCAAAGCATGCTTCTCCACACTCAGAAATGTGAGCCTCTCCCATCCACCCTGAGCCTCTTACTGGTGTTTGACACATTGCATCTGGCCTCCCAACCCAAGAGTAACTGGCAATGATGCCATCACCAGTTACTTCCGGTGGTACTTCCAATGGGTGGACCATGCGAAGTGGTACAGCAAGGACAAATGTTGAGAAACACTGACCTAGAGAGACTCCCAATATTTTCCTATCTTTTGTGCAGTCAAATTGCCGAATACATTCACTGCTTTAATCTTCTCCTTCGTGTCAGTGCCGTCTGTCAGACATGTGAGTTTAGAACTCTCAGTCTATTGTTAACTGCTATAGGGGAAGCCAGAGACCAATCTCAGCGGCTCCTTTTTAGGCAGGCTCCTTTGACTGTCACATCAGTTATTCAAACCTGACCATGCAACCAAGTGGCATCGAACTCCTTCAAGTTCTGCAATGCCAGGGAAGAGGAACTGCACAGTGGGAGAGTCTTGCTCTCCCACTCCAAACGAGTGAAGTAATTTCAGTCCACTGAGGGGTTCATTCTTGCCTATAGCTCTGGGTTCAAGGCCAGAGAGAACAGCCACTCAGACATGGTCTTTCACTGAGGCCAGAACCTTGGAACCTCTCTCTCCCTCTCCTTTTTCTAACTTTCCTCCTTACTCTCCCCTTTCCCACTATTGCAAAATCCATGGTTTTCCAGCCCCAGGTTCCCCTGGGTAATCTCCAGATTTCCCTAAACTCTTTCCCCATCCCTTCTCTCCCTTCTAAAGATTTCATAGAATTATAGAGTTGGAAGTGATCCACAAGGTTGTCTAGTCCAACCCCTGCCTGTAGCAGGATGCATTTCCCGCAGGTGCCTGTCTAGCATCTCTTTGAGGATCTCCAGTGAGGGAGAATCTATTACCTCCCCTGGCAATCTATTCAATGGCCAAACTGCCTTTACTTTGAAGAATGTCTTCCTGGAATCCAACCAGAATCTCCTCTCTTGCAGTTTGTACCTATTCTACTCTTAGAAGCAGCTAAGAACAAATTTGTTCCTTCTTCCGTATGACAGTTTAGGAATGTGAAGAGTGCTATCATATCATAAGAACACCCCCTCTCAGCCTTCCCTTCTCCAGGCTAAACATACCAAGTTTCCTCAACTTTTCCTCATAGGACAAATTCTCTAGTCTTCTGATCATCCTTGTCACTCTTATCTTAACCCACTCTAGTTTGGCAGTATCTTGCCTGAAATGTGATGCCCAGAATTGGATAACAGTACCCCAGGTAAGCTCTGACCAACACAGCATAAGGGGATTTCCTCCTCTTATGTTTTTTAAACCTACTTATGAACCAGTTATATTCAAGGCCAAGTCATGTGAATGACTAAGTAGCAGTTTATTGCTTTTTATTGTATTTCTGTGATTGTAATTGCCCCTACAACCAAGTTTTTGTTACTGCGCCTTAAGCTTTGTCTCCCTTATATGCTGTGCCAATGGCCATTGCACTTGGTCTCTACGCAGTTCATTTCCTCTGTGTGTACATGTAACATGTGTTCTAAAAAGCATAGCCTCTCATGGCAAGCCTAATGGCACTGGCTGCAAAAAGACAAGGTAACACAGCAGATATTTTGAATTTTCATACACAATCCCATTTAGAATTGTATCAGTCCTCTAGAGCTATATATATATCATAGTTTTTAAAAGACAATTACAGCGCAGTCCTAACCTGTGCTAGAACACAGCACAGACCTGCACTGTATCTAACACAGGTTTGCTCACCGCGGGGCAAGGAGACATTCGTTCCCTTACTCTGGGGTAAGCCCAAGCTGCCCTGATAGGCCTGCTTGGATCTGTACCTGCTGTGCCTGAAACTGGGGCCACGACCAGAGATGGGGGGGTGGATGCAGCCTAATGGTCACATCCAAGCTCCACCGAGCTGCCCCACCCATGGGAACACCCTCCCCAAACCCCATTTGCCCCCCTCCTGCCTTCCCCCCATCCAGAAAAGCCTTTGCACTGGCCAAACTCAGCCAGCATAGGAGTGACTTACAGGTCATCCACTCTGGTGCATCTGTGTCGATGCAAGTGCTTGCATTGACACAGTGCGCCTTGCGCTGGCGCAAAAGTGCCTTGTGGCACTTTCACAACACCATTAGGCCGGTGCAACACAGATGCGTCAGCCCAAGTGCGCTCTTGGATTGTGCCCTTGGTGTCAATGAGACATAGCAGTAATGTCCTTTAGTCTAATGATCCCTAAAGTTTTTTGTGGAACTGTAATACTGTATCTATTTAAAGATCTCACTACCCTCTTACACAACCAGGCCTGCTTATCACATACCTCGCTAAGGGTTTCTTCACTGAAACAGCAGCAAGTCAGTGGAATTCAGAAGCCACTGAAGCTGGCTGAGTTCCTGTGGCCATGATGATTAGGTACGATGCTGCAGTACAGTCTGTTCTTAAATCTCTTTTTAAATGTTTCATATACAGTAGTTCCATCTTGCTTCCATGTTCAAGGCTTTCTTATTTTCTAACAGGGTTGCAAATGTACATCACAAACTTGCTGGCTGATCAAACTGCCTTTTTAAAACTTGTCAAGTTGTTTTTTCTTCATCATGTATAATGATTTCAGAAATTTTTCTCCTGTACACCTTTCAGGTTTGAAAAGACTTCTCTTCTGCTGCAATTCATACACTGTGTTTGCCCGATACCAAATTTTCTTTCCAACGTCTGTTGAAAATTTAAATACAAATCACCTATATATAACTGCAAGGTTTGATTTGTAAGAACTTCTTTTAAAGGAGTGCTAGCCCTGCCTCTACCACCAAGAGTTACATTTGTCACTAACAATTCTCTGCTGTTGTTCCATCCTTAAAATGATAATTATTACTGTACTGACATAAATGCCACTTTCTATAAGTAGGCCCTGTGTAGATCTGTTTATAGATGTTGCTACTGTTTATAGATCTGCCTTTAAAACTTTCACATGCTTTTAAGGCCTGTCCCCAAAGAAAGATCAGTTAAAAAGAAATGTAAAAGGAAAGCACAATGACACTGAAGTCAAGCAACTTAACTGGCAGATGATGCTATCATTAGGGAAAACCATTTTTGGCACAATATGGAAGGCATTGCTCAAGACTCCCTGGCTAACGTTGGCTTCTCCCATGCTCCAAAAGACAAGGACTATTGCACATGTGCCAACACTCTCCACCTAGTTACACAGCCAACATCAGCAGGAAACCCACAGCCTAATCCTAACTTACACTGGAACAGGTAGGCCAAGTGATTTGCACTGTATTCAGCGCAAGACAGGTGTTGGATGGGGCGCAACTCAGAGTAAGGGATTTTTTTCCAACGTATCCCATGTCACACACCAGCCACCCCTATGGGGCTAATTGCTGGTGCAAATCCAAGTGGCCCATGTAAGACCGATCAGGCCAGGAGTGAAGGTTAGGATGTAGCTTGGCCCAATCTACCTCACCCCAAAATGTCCCATCCCTGGCACGCTCTTCCGCCACACTCTCCAAGCCCCTATGCCAGCCTGCCTCAGCCAGGTCTGGATTCGGCATGGGAAGGTTGGTACATGCTGTCACGCCAGCCTAGTCTACTCAAAAAGAGGAGCAATTGTGCTTTATGGCACTAGCTTTATGGCACTAGCCAAAGACCAGGTAAGGATTGCACTGCCAATACAATATCTTCTCCTGATGATCCCTTCCCTCTCTATTGCAAAAACACAATCCGTAAGATCAGGCAAGTGTTTGGATCAAACTTCACCTTAACAGGATCCCCCACCAACCTTACAGGAGGCAATGCAGCTAGAGGAGACTGCCAATCTGTTTTCTATCTACAGTACAAGAGACGTGTGTTCAACTTCTCCTCACTGTATCATTATAAGTTCAAAAATCAAACACTTCATCAGCTGAAATAGCTACCTTGAGACTACCAATGTGGTTATTTTGGAGATTGCCAGATACCAATGCTAGACTATGTCATTTTTATTTTTCTAAAAACACATACTACATTTGAGCTCTAATTTTAGAGGCAATATTGGAGGTGAATGGAAACTGATAGCAAGAGTCTGTGAAATGCTAATGAAATGTAATACTACTGCAGAGAAAAGTTAGTTGGCCAGCACAGGAGATGCGATATCTGATGCCAATTACTGATAAATATACAGAAAGCTGTTGTTCACATATGCTTTTCAATAAACCATTACTGTGTCAGTCACAATTACTAATCAATGAAATTAAAACTTCTTGTGAAATTGCTGTTTTTGAATTAGAAAGAGGCAGATTTTGCTCTAAGTTATAGGGGCCCAATCCTATCCAAGTTTCCAATACCAGTGCAGTCACAATGCAGCCCCAAGGTAAGAGAGCAATCGTTCCCTTACCTTGAGAAGGCCTCCATGACTGTTCCCCCGCCACAAGATTGTTCCCCCCACCACCACGGCTGCATCAGTGTTGGAAAGTTGGATAGGATTTAGCCCTAGCCCTCCAATGCAACCGAGTGGTTCTAAACCTACATTTTTTTAAAGTTCCAGGTCCAAACATTCCTAGTCAAATGTTAGAGAACCTGGAGTTAACATTTGCATTCAGTTTCAGCCACTAGCCAATAGAAGCTGCAGCTATTCTATAAACCAGAGTGAATGCACAGAAAAGCATTCTGCACAAGGACAGGTACAGAAATTTACATTTCTTTAAACAGGTTCCCTCTGTCAACACCCACCTTACTAGCTTACATACCACATAAATTGCTTCCTTGAAGTTCATAAGAAAAGCTGCTCTCATTCTTGTTTTGGTGATAGCAGCCCTTTAAGCATCAGCCTAGCCCAGTGGTTCCTAACCTGGTGGGTCAAGAATTGATTTTCAAGCAGTCGCAAAAAGCTTGGGGCACCCATCTTAAAAAGCTGGACACCACCATCTTGGAAGCTTCATGTGACTAGGGAAGATGCTTCCCCATTAAACTGCCACGTCCTCAATGCTTGTGGTTGCGAGGGAAATTAGCCTTGCTATGGGCTCGTTTTGGGGTGTGTGTGTGTGTGTGTGTGTGTGTGTGTGTGTGTGTGTGTGTGCGTGTGATGAAGTCTCTTCCAGTCTCTTTCTTTCATGTGCATGCCTAGTTAAGTCTTGGCACACATGGAGGAGGACCGTATATACTCTGAAAACTCTAAAATTTGGCTTTACCACCTTGATCAGCAATGGCATAGAGAAGCCACGATGTTGTTCATAGTGCTGAATCAATCACTGAACTCAAAACTCAGACATCACTTAGATGTAAAACATTCAGAACATTCTCAAAAGGATGCAGAGTTCTTTTAACTTTCAAAAAGTGTCATTTATTAAACAATTACTTCACTTCCTGCTCAATGACATCACTTGGTCTGGGGGGAGGGTCACCTGACAGGTTGTCATACTTTAAAAGGAGGTCCAGGTGCAAAAACAATTAGGAACCACTGGTCTAGCCCAACAGGATCAATTTGATGCCATGGGTATTCAATAAACATGCAACAAATCCTTTCCAAATAGTAGTTGCCTGTATCTACCAATCTCCTTATTGAACTGTCCATATCCACCCATTTCCTCATTGACCATATCCTTATTTGCTGAATATGAAATGAAGTTAGTCCCAAATTGAGGGATCAGATCAGCTACACAAGAGTTGATCTCAGTCTTTTACACACTCTTAGGCTATCATAGGCCACATTTCTTCTTGCACTGTATACAATTTAGGGTGCAATCCTAACCAACTTTCCAGCACTGACATAGCTATACCAATGGGACATGTTCTGCATTCTGTAGTGGAGTAGTAGTCATGGAGGCCTCCTCATGTTTGTTCCCTTACTTCGGAGCTACATTGCCCTTACCCTAGTGCTGGAAAGTTGGTTAGGGTTGCATCCTCAAAGTTTCTTGTCACTGCCTTAGAATATTCTAAGTATCATCTTGTCTATTCTGCCTATTCACTATCATCTTGTCTATTCTGCCTATAAGCCAGAGCTCCCCTTCAGCAGTTCTGTAACTTATTTAATTCTGCCCCTTACCCACAAGAAAGCATTCCTTGGCTTACAGTCATAACCTCAGGCTAAACCTCAACCCTTCCCTTAAAACAGGGGTCTTCAAACTACGGCCAGGGGGCCAAATCCGACCCATCCCAAAATTTTATCTGGCCTGCAGCAACGTTTTTTGTTAGAGCATATAATGATGTATAAAGAGTTAAAATGTCAAACATTTGCTAAGTTTGACACTTTAACTCATTATACAGCATTTATCCGTGTAAGTACGGCATTGTTTCTTTGTAATTGTCATATTTCTCTTCTGTTCTTAATCATGTCATGCTGATAACAACAACAAAAAAAGATTCAAGTCAAACGCATTCATTCATTTATAAAACTGATTTTTTTTAGGCCAGTGAAAATGTATAAAATGTCCAATGTGGCCCTGGTACTGCAAAATTTGGAGACCCCTGCCAAAAATAAAAAATAAAACCATACTATCATGCCATCAGAGAATTTGACAGTTATTCTGCAAGTAATGTTCCTGTTTTCTATGTTTTTTCTCAAAACCATACCTTTGTAGAGCATTAGAAATCTACAAAGAATGTCTTGGAGGATACAGGAAACAGGATACACTGCACTCTAGCACACATGCCCCTACCATAATTAACCTCATGTCTTCATTCTCTTTGTCTTTCTGATGCTCAAGGCATCATCCTGATACAGTATAGAAATGCTTATCTCCCCTACCCCTTATCGTTCCAAGTAACAACATATTTAGAAACAGAAAGCTGCTGCCTACCAAGTCAGGTTTATCAACAGCTTTCTAGAGTTTCAAACCTGATGGGCTGCTGTGAGATACAGGTAGTGGGACAAGTTGGGCCCTTGACATGATCCATCAGAGTTCTTTGAGTGTTCTTAAATAGGAATATTTTTCTGCCCTGCTTGGAAAATAAACCTAGGACCTTCCACATGCAAAGCACGTTCCCTTCCATACTGCTATGGGCCCATAGCATTAATGAAGCATTTCAAGTGCTGTATAATTAGTTTAGAAATGCAACACTATAGCTGAATAATGAGTTTTGTTGTCAATACTGAACTTACTTAATTTTAAGCCACTTTGTTCTATAAACAACAGCATTAAATATTATAAGAAATGATTCCATTATATGGAACATCAGAACAATTAAAATGTTGTTGAAGCTCAACATGCAGAGTATTTCACAATAGCTATTTGACTATCATTATTTCCATAATGTTACTGATCAGGAATGGGTTCAAGCAACAGTGTCATGTCAATGGCCAGGAGTTAAGTATACAGTAGTTGTTTATGGCTTAGCTGGCACTTAAAATATTTCAAGGCTCAACTTTGAACACTAACAAAAAGAAAAAAATATTTTTATTGTAATAATTAAAAAATCAGCATCAGTCAATTAGATGCATAATCAGAATCTAAATATTTTTTCCCAAAGAAAAAATGATATACATCTCAATTTTTTGTTTAGAATAGGTCATTAAGGCTGAAATCCTTAAATATACTTCCTGGGACATCAAAGTGAATTTCTATGTGAATGTGTTTAGAATTACACAACATAACACTTTAACTGGGAAATTTGTCAGACTTCACTTCATATTTTGATTTCCTGCATGAGCTAACATAGAAAAAAAAAAGTACAGTCACAACAAGCAAGCAAGCTCTGGTGACAGTTGGGAATAATTCTGAAATTATCTGATGAATCATTATAATGAACTCCCCCATCTTTAATTTCATTCTACAGATCCTGAATAACCCAACCCTTATTCGATAAGATGGTTATTAAGTACAATTAATGCTTACAACAGACATTGCCAGAAACAATTCCAGAAAATAATATTGAATTTATCAAAACATTACTAGACAGCATGATTTTGAATTACAGAAAGAAGTTTCACAAGTAGCTTCCACTTATCTGATCAATATTCAACTTAAAAGATTTGTACCTAGCTCAAAAAAATCCATAGCAGTTAGTACCACATGTTACAATCAGATAAGCAAAGTGAACCTTGCTCCCTTTTCCTGAAGCAAAGGAACTAAAACCTTCCCCTTTCTATTCCTTTCATAACTAAACCCAACTACAGAATTCATGATGACACTTCCTGCTAGAGGATGCAGAGTATGATCACCTGTTCACAAGCAGAGGATCCAACGTGGCAGATTAATTTGCACAGCAGTGCCTCATGGCAAGCTCAGTCACTGACAGCACTTCTCTCTCATTAACACGTCAGTTGAACATACTCAGCCAGCAGATGGGAAGCATGGGGAATTTTATTTTTATTATATGCATTTTTTTAAAGAAGGAGACACCAAGAGATTGACAGGATACAGGATCCCTACAGCAGCTACAGGAGCAAGCAAATGAAGAAGCTTTTGACAGCACAATGATAAGATCCTAAGATGAAACTTTAGCTGCCCTGAGTCCCCCTCATTGTGAGAAAAAGGCAGGGTTGAAGTCATATATAACCAGAGAGTCTTCCTTCAAAAGGAGAGGAAAAAAATTATGACTCTAGATCTGAAACAGGTAAAAGATAATTATAGAGCCTACAACTTATTTACAACTCAGAACAGGGCTTATGGCTGCCATCCGGAGTGGAACTTGTTTCTTAGAAAACACATACAGGATCCAGCCTGTGTTAGAGGAGTTGTTTGCTGATAGGCCAGTTACACTTGCCAGGCCAATCTTTGTAGGAGTTAACTCAGGGTTGGAGTAGACAACGTTAGAGAGATTGACTAGTCAATAAAAACCACATTTTCACATTCGGAAAAGAGCACCTGCTGGCGGGTGACATGTTTGAGTGTCAGTAACACCTGGTTATCAACTGCCAGTGGCTGAAATGGAGCTTCAAAGTCCTCGGGAGGACCAGAAATACGGAAGTCCGTGTTCTACCGGCGATTTTTGACAGCCTCCCACCCCACCCCACCCCACCCCACCCCCCAGGACTCGTGTGTGAGTTTTATTAGTAGGGTTATTAACAGTTCACAGCCAGCGACCTTTGACGCTGCGCGGTTTCACCCCCTTCGTGCGGGCTCTTTTCGAGAGCGCTTCTCTGGGCAAGGCGGGAGGGACAGAAATGGAGGCTCTGACAGGCTCCCTTGGAACGGGCTGACTTTGTGGGGAATGAGGGGCGGGGGGAGGGGCTGACGCTTCGGCGGCTGCAGGTGGGCCTGCACCCGAGGCCTCCCCACTCACTCACCGAGCGCCACTTGACAAGCCCTCCGCAGCTGCCCGTGTGGGGGCCGCTTCGCCTCCTTCTCCGAGAGGATCTTCTCCAGGGCCCGGGAGACGAACATGCTCTTGGTGCGAGTGTCCTGCTCGCGAGTCGGCGGCTGCATGACCGCCCTGAGCTGACGACCCCCGTCCCAAGTAGGGGGCGGGAAGCGGCGCTCACGGGCTCCGGACACAGCTGGGCTCCTCGATCCGGAAGAAACGCGACTCCCTCAAAGGCGGCGGTGGACAGCGACACGGCGCCGCCATATTGGAACCATCACGTGACCCTCGCCCTTTTTCCCCGACGGCCACCTTATGGAACGAGCCTCGTCCTGTCAGAGCCGGTGACGCGCGGGGCGGGGCTAGAGGAGCAGACGGGAGGGCGGGGCGATCGTGGGCGGGGCTTGGGTTCACCGCCGAAGCCTTCGGATTCGCGCTTTGAAGAGAGGCGGGGAGAGGAATTCAGTGCCTGGTTAAGCGGAGGGGCGTCGCTGTTGAGGGCTGACAGCGCGGTAGCCGAGTTGGGGGAACAAAGGGAGTTGCATTGAAAACGCCTGCTCGCCTCTGAGCTCACCCTCAGAACGGCATCATCACTGAGAACGAAGAGTCCTGTTGTGACACGTTAGAAACTAGCACATCATTTTAGCATCATTTTAATTCATGGATTTTGTGAGATGTACATAAGAAAAGCCTTGCTGGATCAGGGCAAGGGCCCATCTGGTCCAGCCTCCCGCCTCCCGCAGTGGACCACCAGATGATCCAGGGAGCATCATGTGTGAAGTGTTATCCCACATGAGGAAAGGCTACAGCATTTGGGGTTCTTCAGTCTAGAAAAAAGGTGCCTGAGGGGGGACTTGATTGAAACGTATAAAATCATGCATGGGATGGATAAAGTGGATATAGGGACAGTTTTTTTTTCCCTTTCTCACAATACCAGAACCAGGGGACATCCACTAAAATTGAGTGTTGGGAGAGTGAGAACAGATAAAAGGAAACACTTTTTTACCCAGTGGTTAATTAATCTGGAATTCCTTGCCACAGGAGGGGGTGATGGTGCCTGGCCTAGGTGCCTTTGAAAGAGGACCAGACAGATTTCTGGAGGAAAAGTCCATCGCAGGCTACAGGCCATGATGGGTAGTGCAACCTTCTTACATTAGAAGTAAGCTACCCAAGAAGGTTAGATTATTGGAGAGGACATGCCTTAAGAATTAATAGGAGCCAAATGAAGCCAGGGGGCGGGCTTAGCAGCCATGTTGGCGTACTCAAAACAATCCTCATTCCAACCATTTCAGATTGCTTTGCTCGTACTGTTTAGGACTGAATAGTTTACTCCTGAAATAAAAACTTACGAAAATAAAAGCGTGTGACCGTGTAGAAACATTATTGGTAACCTTATTATGAGTTAATATGCAATTACAAGGTTAAATTCCTCATAATTATATTACTGAACATACCGGATGAAATGCTGTCTATTTTAACTCAGATTGAACTATTTTGACAGACTTTTTTGAAATCTACACAAGCAAAAATAAAGTGTGAATGGGAAGGAAAGAAAAAAAAGGGGAGGGTGGGCAAAAATTAGATAAATATATAGGAAAATTACATTTAAATCTCTTCATAACACAAGTAGTTGTCAATATGAGAGTAATTCTTTTTTACTTCTAGACTATTAAGAGTATTTTTTTAAACTTCAACACTCACGCCCCACCCCTAGAACAGATTCTGTTAATGTTCAGAATTTCGAAAATATTACAGTAGAAAATGGAAGGCGGGGAAAAAAGTGTAAACGGGAAGGGGGAAAAAAGGAGGGGGGAAATTTTTTTTTTTACCTTCTAGACCATTAACAGTGGGTGTCAGAAAACGGTGAATAAGACTGCTAGGAACAACAAGAAATTACACAGCTTCAAAAATAATGCACTCACTGAATGGTAGTTTTATTGAACCAATGTAATGTGAATACATGAATCTTTCCGTGGAAATTAAATCCCATTTTTTGTACAGCGATTCACACACCCATATGCAGAACACGCAGGCATGATTAAAGAGGTTGATATTAACTTTTACACACGTGCAGGGAGATTTTTATTCGTGAATTCGCAGCAATCCTCCTCCTTGGCGGGAATGATCTGAGTCAGCCATTTTAGTATACCCATGGCTTCAAGAAAATGATGCCATGTCATCTCCTGTTATCTAACCTTTCTGAAGCTACCTCAGAACACCAGGTGCAAGGGAGTGGCAACGAGATGCAGGTATCTGGTTGTCTTGACAACCAGATACATCTTGTGGGCCACAGATACAGGAAGCTGGACTGGCTGGGCCTTCGGCCTGATCCAGTGGGGCTCTTATGTTTGTGTGTGTGTGTGTGCGCGTGCGCGTGCATGTGAGGGTGATTATTTTGATGCTTTGGTTTTGATTTGGATAAGTTTAGAGTTAGTGGGGGCTTGTTAATGTGATGGTATTACTTATTAGTTTAAGGTATTTGTGAGAGTTTTTGGGCTGAAGTAAAATTCCATGTATGGTGAAATTCCGTGTATGGCCAATAAAATTCTATTCTAAAATACTGCTAACAGCAGCCTTGAAATGCAAGGGATTGTCTGTGAGCATTTCATAAATGCAAAGGAAGGAAGGTTATCCCGAATTACAGCTGTTGTGTCTTTTTAATGTGTTTATCTTTGAAGCAGAAATGTCACAGTTTGTATCTCTTGCAATTTATAGCCTTTGGACTCTATTGTTTACACATTTTTTCCCTCTGTTCCTACCTATGATTGGCATTGCTTGTCAACTGACAGTAAGGCGCCATGCAGCTGATAAAGTAGGCTGTAGGCAAGAAGCTTGTGCTAAAATAAGTGCGTTACTCTTTGAGATGATATGAAACTATTACTCGCATTTAGAAAGTCTTTGTGGGTTTCAAAATTTGTTCCATGTGTGGATGAACATACAAATTTGCCATTCCAACCTAACCAGGGGCCCATTTACCAATATGTTGCCCCGAAACAACAACAGTTCTCTGAGGTCTGAGGCCGAAATATATCCCAACCACATTATTTCAGATCTTTTAGTTGGCATGGGACCCACTGACTGCAACCCCCACCCCAAAAAAAACAGCCCACCTCATTCTAAGATACAGGCGTGCCTGGTATCCACGGATCTGGTATCCATGGATACCATGGATAATAAGATACCCATTAGATTATGAAGATTTAGCCGAGAGGGTTAATGCCTCCGTTTGCCCGAAGATAACAACTGAAGATCTCAAGGTCGTGAGCTCGAGGAAGTCTGTGTGAGCGGCAGACCTTGCAAACTGTGGCTGATTAAAAGCTGAGTTTCAGCTGCCTCGTGGGAGGAAGAGTGTGCTGAACTCAGCTGCGTCTCTGGTGAGAGCAGGGAAGCCTCATCAGCCAGCAGACGACAGACGGGTGGCTAAAGAAAGAAGGCTAAATCCAGAAAGAAAGATCTGTTTGAGTATGGTTCTTGAAAGATAGAACATTCTGTAAATTGTGAAAACCTTCGGGTTTGTGAAAAGTCTGCCTATGTAAACCACCTTGAGTTGTAATCATTAGAGAAATCTAGTGACCTTAAGAAAGGCGGTATATAAATACATGTATTATTATTATTATTATTATTATTATTATTATTATTATTATTATTA
>JAJKFI010000013.1:2885563-2917083 GCA_029204185.1 Lerista edwardsae | reverse complement strand
TATTATTATTATTATTATTATTATTATTATTATTATTATTATTATTATTATTATAAAAATAGGGCAAAATTAAACAAAGAATTTTTTACCTTGTTGCAGCAAAACCACTGATGCTCCCCCATCTTTAAAAAGTCGTCCCCAGTATCCACAGTTTCAGGCGGCATTAGGCACCCTGGGCTTGTGAGCTACTACTAACATGTGGTAGTTACCGGTAGCTCACGGAACCTTTTTGGCTCAGAGCAGCAGCAGCTGCTGCCAAGCAGCCAGAACGACAGGGTAAGAGCACAGAGCCGGCCAGCCCTGCCCTTTCCAAATTCCACACTAGAGCTTACAAGCTCCTGGTCTGCATGTGGTCTCGGGAGGTGGCTGGTGACTGTGGCTAGTCGGGCAGCAGGAGAAGTGGCTTCCCCACGGCAGTGGTTTCCCCACTGGGGCAAGCCTATAATTACACAAAATAGCAGTTGTATGCTAAGCCTTAAAAATAAATTCAAGGAGGCTTTTAACTGTTGACATGATGGCTGGCACTTTTAATGACTTTAATTTTAACAGCTGTGTGATCCACTGGGGTCTGCTTTATTTTAATGTGTCATGTTAATATTTTAATCTTTTGTATTAAATCTTTCATCTTGTTACGTTTATAATGTAGTAAGGCACCTTGGGTGCCCCAGTGTTGGATAGAAAGGTGACCCACCAGAAGTGAAGTCATTAACCTGGAAGTGATGTCATAGTCAGAAGTAACATAATCAAGCAGGAAGTGCCATCGTTGTGACATAATAAAATGACACTCCTGGTATGCAAACTGGCATTCTTGGACTGCAGCAATTGCACAACCATGAAATATCCCTGACAGAAAACAAGATTAGGATAAAATAGTACGTAAACCACCAAACTAAAAACAAATTTAAAAAAAACTCACTTGAAAATTCAAACTGTTAACACTCACAAAAGAAATATAGCAAGAGTAAGGTCTTCAGCTTCCAGGATGGCTGCTCCCAGCTTTCCATGACCCACTTGACATGAGGTCACAACTCACCAAGTGGGTCCCAACCCATAGTTTGAGAAACACTGTACTAATAGTTAAGAAGTAGGATTAGGTCAGTGTTGTTGTTTTTTTGTTTGTTTGTTTGGTTGGTTTGTTTACTGTTCAAAGACTGAGTAATGTCTGAAAGAGAAACACGCAAGTGGATTTGCCAACCATCTCCCTTAAGCAGGGCAGGTGTGCCACTGCAAGTTGTCCAACACCCAGCAAAGTAGAAGGTGTCAATCAGGTCCAAGTGCACCAGTTATATCAGTGTCTGCATGGAGTTTGCAAAGCCACATGGGTCTGACGAATGAGAAGGGCAGCAACTTCACCAAGAAGTAGCTGAACTTGCACTGGATGCTGCAGGCCAGAAGGCAGGCTGTGGGTTTCCTCTGGGGCCTGCATAGTGACTTTGCTATGGGGTAGCTTCCTGTGGGGCACAAGAAGAAACACAGAGAGAGTGATGGGAATAAACAGGAGCATCAGAAATAGTCCAGCCCTCACTAAACTCCTGCACGGTGACGAGTGGTGTTGGTGCAGGCTGAACTGCATCCCACAGGGGAGTTTTGGCTGCTGCAGGTTTGGTCTGCTTGCCCAAGGCTAAGCCACAAAAGCTGCAATGGGTCAACCCAGACCTGTGTCAGCTTTTCAGCTGTTCCACTATTGTAAACGGCTGTGCATGACAGCTCAATCCCGGATTGGATTGAGATGTGGTAAACCAGTGGTGATTTATTGCTGAGAGGCAGGACATAAAACTTTCATATCAACGACATTCTTCCTGTTTGGATAATGAGAGCCAAGGTCAAATGACACACTAACCTCCGCTAAGGGCCAAAGAGGCTTCTTTTAAAGTGATGTCCTGTTATATTTAGCAGGGGTGGTGATGGTGCAACTGTCCCTCTTCACCCTAGCATGGCATCTTTTCCAGTGGCTGTTGCGGTATCTTTTTCAGATTGTGAGCCTTTTGGGGACCTCTGGGAACCACTGATTTATTTTATTATATAAACCACTTTGAGAACTACTGTGGATGAAAAGTGGTATGATGATGATGATGTTAAACAGGCAACTTGGTCCTTGTTTATTTGTTTTAGAGCGCAATCCTAACCTGGAGTTAGGCTGGCACAGTTAGGCCAGCAAAGTTTGGCTGGCACAAGGGCCACCGTAAAGCGCATTTGGACCACTCTCAGAGTCAGGGATTGTGGCACACATCTGTGTGCTGGCCTCTTTGACCCCAAGAGTGGTCTAATCATATTATACAGTGTCCCTTGTGCCAGCCAAACTTTGCTGGCCTAGCTGTGCTCGCCTAACTCCGGGTCAGGATTGCGCTCTAAATGTACATAACAGATATGGGAGACTCCCAAGAGAACTGAGATCGTGGCATGCTGGAGGGGACTTTTGTGAGGCCTGCGGTGGGCAGCACCCAGCAGCAATCCCCCCCTCCCGCATAATTATGGGACCGCCAGTGCGCTCTCTCACCACTCTTTGCTCATCCATCTGTCTGTCAGCTCTCTTGAGCATGTGTTCCAGTGTACTTGCCAGCACTGAGATCAGAGCAGCTGACTGGCAATTTCTGTGAAGTGTGGAAAAAAATACATCTCTGAAGGGCAAAGTTATAAACAGCTAATGTAAACTGAAGAATCATACCGCACAACTCATTATTTGAAAACACAAGTATGGACTTATAGCATATACCTTATATTGTACAGTATATCTCCCACTAGCATAAGAGTAGCTTTTGTAAATATGAATAGGTAATTAGTTTTTGAGCCTGCACTTAGAGTAAACTTTTCAAACACTTTGAATAATTTTTAACACAATGCGCAAACCTAACCAACGTTCCAGCACTGGGGTCGGGGCAGTGCAACTCTAAGGTAAGGGAGCAAACATTCCTTTACCTTTACTGATAAAAGGAAATACTTTTTTACCCAGCAGGTAATTAAGCTATGGAACTCCTTGCCACAGGAAGTGGTGGTGGCATCTGGCCTAGATGCCTTTAAAAGGGGACTGGACAGATTTCTGGAGGAAAAGTCCATCTTGGGCTATATGCCATGATGGGTGGTGCAACCTCCTTACATTAATAGTAGGCTACTTCAGAATGCCAGGTGCAAGGGAGTGGCAACAGGATGCAAGCATCTTGTTGTCTACTGAGCTCCCTTAGGCACCTGGTGGGCCACTGTGAGATACAGGAAGCTGGACTAGATGGGCCTTTGGCCTGATCCAGCAGGGCTCTTCTTATGTTCTTACATTGAGGAGGCCTCCGTGACTACTACTCCACTGCAGGATGCAGCACATGCTCCATTGGCACAGCTACAAGTCAGTGCTGGAAAGTTGGTTAGGATTGTACCCTCAGTCACATTCTGCAATACGGGCAGCATGCCATGATCCAAAAGATTCCTCAGCATACGATTTGGGAATCTCTGGGTGGATTCTAGCTGTATCTGAAACTGCTTTTCTCCACTTGAGGGCACCATTGACTTAGTCAAACAATTACGATGAACCACCAAGTCCCTTATAATTGTTGTACATAGTGAAGGTTTACTCAAAACCTCAGTAGTTGTAAGGGCTGATTGCCATTTCAACAATAAACTAACAAGCCACTAATTGTAATAGAATTACGCCCAAGTAAGTGTGCTTAAGACTGTAACCAAAAGCACCAGACGTACCTCAATCTGAGCTATATGTAAAATCATTTTATGTAAAAAAAAAAATTTTTTTTTAATTACAGGATAGATTAGTGTTTTTATCTTTTCAGGATAGTTCGAAACAAGTTGTGCTGGTTTCTAACACAAATTCATCCAACCAGATTCTATGGACCTGAACAGTCCATGTGAGGTTGTCACGGACAATTCAGAGATGAGTACTGGATGGAGATCTGCGTACTTGTAGACTGTAAGGAAAAGATCTGCCCTGGATGTACATCTGGTTTAGCTTTCAGAAATTGCTGTCTGGATGCACTCTAAATCTTGATGGTACAGCAGGTGTTTCTTTGGGTGGGGGGGGGGTGTTTCCAGCTGCATATCATGTGATCTCTCTTTAGAATCTATTTGCTAACAGGAAGCCTGATCATAGCATAGGAAGCTCTCCTATCAGGACCATCCCTAGAAGGGTGCACGGCCCTGTGTGCGTGTGCGTGTGCGTGCGTGCGTGTGTGTGTGTGTGTGTGTGTGTGAGAGAGAGAGAGAGAGAGAGAGAGAGAAAACTAAATAATAAAACTACATGCTTTAAATATACTCCAAAATTTAACAATTCATTCAGTCCTAACCTGGAGTTAGGCCATCACAGTTAGGCCAGAAAAGTTTGGCTGGCACAAGGGCCACCGTAACACATGTTTGGATCACTCTCGGAGTCAGAGATTCCAGTATAGAGAAGTGCGCCATCCTCCCTGACTCTGAGAGTGGTCCAGATACACTTTACAATGGCCCTTGTGCCAGCCAAACTTTGCTGGCCCAACTGTGCCAGCCTAACTCCAGGTTAGTATTGCACCCTAATACACAGTGTGGCTGAATGGGGATTAGCTCTGTCATTTGTTTTCCTTCAGTCTGCTATTCCGGCTGTTCTGTGTTCTTAGCAGTCTCAGGGGCCAATCATCAGTTCCATTTCCTAGCTTTGCCCTGACGGCAGCGCCAGTCTTAGGGCAATGTGGCCAAATTTGGCACCGCACCTGGAAAGACCCAGCTGTGGAGCAGGAAGTGGAATGCCCACAGCCAACCACCTCACGCTGTAGCTGATGCTGGGGCGCGGAATCTTCCATGTCAAGGTCTTGTCAGGAGACTGTGGTGGATGGAGTATTGCTGCTGGATGGCCCTCCCTCCTGCCCACCCCCAGGTTCAATTGGCTTGAAATCACCTTCTCCCTCGAAAGAAGTTGGCAATTATGCCGCTACTGGGTGCCTCCGCACTATTGCTCAATCCAATGAGTAGGGAATGGAAGCCCTGCAAAAATGTTTTGCAATGGGCCCTGCAGCTCTTTAGCCCAGCCTTGCCTGAGGGTTGTATAATATGGTCTTGTGCGTGTGGCTGTTCCCTGGTGACAAGACTCCTGTGTGTGTTTCTTCAGGGATTGATCGTACTCAGGGAGCAATCCTAACCTGAAGTTAGGCCAGCACAGTTAAGGCCAGCAAAGTTTGGCTGCCACAAGGGACACTGTAAAGTATGTTTGGACTACTCTTGGAGTCAGAGAGGCCAGCACACAGACGTGAGCCATCCTCCCTAACTCCGAGAGTGGTCCAAATGCGTTTTATGGTGGCCCTGGTGCAAGCCAAACTTTGCTGGTCTCACTGTTCTGGCTTAACTCCAGGTTAGGATTGTGCCCTCACTCTGTTCAACTGGGGTTTCTCATGAGTAAGCATGCATTTGGATGTTTGTGAATGCACGAAGGATTCCCCAAAGATGGTAGGGGAACATACAGTATATCCATGGTGTCCCCAACTCACCAGCTCCTTCCCCCATTTTCTTTTACTAATGGGCGTTTTGGCAATGTTTTAATGGGCTTCTGCTGCTAATCCATAAAGGTTGTGGGAAGTTCTTTTTCCTCATCCCCCACTCTTCCCCTTTCTATCCTGTAAGGCTGATTATCATTGCACGTAATCTCTCCTCACTTGTACAGGCTGTAAGAATGGCCTGTACAGCATTATTAGGAGGAAGTGATTTTTTTAAAAATTTCTACTTTGCAAGGATGTGCCTGTTTCTGCTTTTTAACTTCCTCCAGCTGCTTCTGTCTTCATTGCTTGGAAAGTGGATCCTCTTTCACACCCCCTTTTTTTCGAAAGCCATTCACCTGCCTATTTGTGATACTAAGATGTGGCATGATAGCCCAAGGCTACTGCAGGAGAGTACCTACTCAGCAGTGAATTTCCTCAACCACCATCTTAACTTGAGGATAAAAACTGAGCCTCTACTTGGAAGGTTTAGGCCAAGCTGGGCTTCCCAGACATGAGGATTTGCATATTTTTTTTCCCATTCTGAATTCTTATATAATAAAAGATAAGTTGACAGACTGAGAGCGCAATCCTAACCTGGAGTTAGGCTGGCACAGTTAGGCCAGCAAAGTTTGGCCGGCACAAGGGACACCGTAAAGTATGTTTGGACGACTCTTGGAGTCAGAGAGGCCGACGTGCGCCATCCTCCCTGACTCCAAGAGTGGTCCAAATGCACTTTACAGTGGCCCTTGTGCTGGCCAAACTTTGCTGGCCTAACTGTGCCAGGCCAGCCTAACTCCAGGTTAGGATTGCACCCTGAGGCGCATTCAAACCAGTTAGCCAATCATACCAGTTACCCATTCAATATATTAATCAGAAAAAATTCGTATGAGCAGCTAAGGAAACCTCAGGCACTAGGATGTTTCTTTTCAGGGAAGTTGATTTTAATCACATCAACATCTGAATTTTCACATCTTAAAATTCCTATACTTATTACAAGCCTTGGTGAGCCAGTTACTTATCTGGCTATCCCTAACTTCTCCCTTTATTGATTAGAAATACTTCTATATAACCATCCAACCTTCGGAGAAAGAATCATTCCTTCCGATTTTAACGATGGTTTGCTATGTGCAACTCAGATCCCTAATTTTTGATATCCTGAATTTTTTTATTGCTTCAGCTGCCTGTTCTATGGTGCTGGACTTCTCTTGGATTCAAGGTATTATTTTCCAACCTAACACGTTATAACAGTTCTTTCAACCTTGGAAGAGATACGGAGACAGCTCCTTCTGACTTGGGATGCAATCCTATACAAACTTATTTGGGAGTAAGTCCTATTGAGCTCAAGGGGACTTCTGAGTCTACATACTCAGGCTGGCTTTATTAGCCAGCTACAGTTCTGGCAACTATATCTGGGTCCATTCTTACTTCTCAGCCAAAATCATAAAGCTGCACTGATCCAGAAAGGATAAGCAACTTTGCATGCTCAGTGGGTTTTATTATTTAACCTCTTTCCCTTCTCCAACCTATGGAAAACTAGTTATGAAACTGAGGGTGCCCTCCTATGTACGGCACAGTGCCAACGTGAAGTTGTTACGGCAGTGCTACGGCCAGTGATGTCATGCAGGGGGTACGCGGGGGTACGCGAGTACCGGTTTCTAGGATTACAGCTGGCCCCACCCATTCGCCCGCCCACTCGTCGACTCCACCCTCTGCAACGTTTGAATTTCCTGCATGTTTGAGTTGCCTGCATGTTCTCAGAGCCAGGCAGGCAGGCAGGTAGCGAGCGGAGCCTTGCCTTGCCTTGCCACTGAAAAATGAGCTGCTCTGGGGTTTTAACATGATGCCAGGCCTCCTTAACATGTTCTGGGGGTGCTGTGGAATACTGTTGCAACTGTTGGGTCAGTTTAAAATCATCTGAGGCCTCAAAAAGGGCTTTTTTCATGTCACTTCCTGCCACGACCTCACTTCCGGCTTATGACGTCACTTCCGGTGGGCGGGTCCCGACACGTGCCAATCAAAAGTGAGTACCTGTTCTTAAATCATTTAGATGACACCACTGGCTACGGCTCCCAGGCCGACACTAGTTATAACTCTGGACTGGGAGCTCAGACAGAGGCTGTTCTAGGCACAGGTGGCGCAGGGGCAGTTCTAGGCAGGCAAGCGGGCGGAACTGGGCCGGGGAAGGACGGAACTTGGCAGTGGGTGGATGGGCCGGCTGGTGTGCGGGCCTGGGGAGAGGGGTGGGCCTGGGATGCGACCCTTAGCAGGCGCAGATCTGAGGAGCATATTCTGGTACAAGGGAACAAATGTGTCCTTGCTCTGGGGAGGCTGCTCAGGCCCTCCCATGTGGCTTGTCTGCTCCAGCACAACATAAGATTGGGCTGCCCAGGTGCAATCCTATACACATACCATCTGGGGAGTATGCCCCATTGAAAGCAATGGGCCTTATTTCTGAATAGACTTGCATCGGATTGCATTGATACAGAAGTTTCGTGTATTGTTGTTATTGTAGCTGTTGGGAAGCTGCTGTTGAAAGAGAAATTTAAAGTGTATGTTTTATTTTTGCCGTATATTTATATCGTGCTGATCATAAATTAAGAACGGGCTTGTATTAGAACAAGTATGAAAACAAGCATTTGAAAACAACAATTTATTGATTTATTTTACCATGTGAAGCACTTTGTGAACTATTCCTGTTAAAAAGAGGTAAATAAATATTCATCATCATCATCATCAACAATAAAACCAATAAAAAACACAACAAAACCAATGAAGAAATAACGTTAAAACAGTCAAAGCACAAAACCAACAAGACAGTCGTGAGAAAACAGTCAGTGTTTTCAAAAATGGGAAGGATTTCTAGAAACACCATCACTTCACTATCCTGTGATAGTGAAAGTACATATGCTTCTTTTAAATGTTATTTGGGAATGCTGATTCTTGCACAATTTTGGGATGACATTAGTGAAACCCGTCAGTGCTGGAGATGGAACAAGGTAGCACGTGCTCTCCTGGCACCCAGTTCAGCAACCTCTTCTATAATTAGGTTTTTTAAAAAGGAGAAGGAATTGGAGAAAGAAAAATGAAAGTGTGTCTTCCTTTCTGGTATTAATCCAAACAAGATGAAAATGGGAGCATTTAAGTGCAGACAGCCAATTTGGACCCAAGATATCAAAGCTATTTGCCGCTGATCAATTGCCTACCCTAGTTGGGGAAAATATGGAATCCTGGAATATTGTTTTTGGAGTGGAGGATGTGACATCACTCGGTATACTGGCTGCTGGGGTTGTCCAAACTTAGTTCCAGTGTTGCAAGGACAAAGCGTGCTTTGTGGTTACACAAAAAGGTAAAACCCTCCTACGTTGCCCAGAAGTGTTCTCAGCGCATGATTTCCCCAGCACAGCATTCTAGTCTTTCTCCATAGCTTGTGACGTGCAGTTTCGTGCTTACCCAACAACCCCTTCCGATTTGGGTTCTGCTTGCATGTATGTTCCTTTAACTGAGGGCGCAATCCTACCCAGCGCTGGGGTGGGAGCGCCGGCCAGCCAGCGCCCTATCCAGCGCTGGATAGGTGGAGGTTGAAGCCTCCCTGCGGCAAGGGAGCGTACACTCCCTTGCCGTAGGGGAGGCTCCAGGCTCCTCTATGTGCTCCTTGGATCTGCGCCTGCTAAAGAGCGGGCGCAGATCCAAGGAGACTGTGTGGCCCGAATCGGGGCCGCGCAGCCTCCCTGATGGGCTTAGGATGTGGCCGTATGGCCAAAATTACCTCTTCTATACAATGGTCAAAGGTATAGGCATTCTGTCCCAGTTTGTATCTGGTAACCCTAGTTTGGACTAGACTTAGACACAGCCATAACAAAGACTAAGGATATGTAACAAAAATAGTCACACATTCCTTGTTTGACCCATCTCCATTTCTTTCCACTTCCTCCCTTGTGTTATTTTCTAATCTAGACTGTAAGCTCATGGAGCAGGATCCTGCCCTGTCTGAACTAGACTGTAAGCTCATTGAGCAGAATCCTTAAAGATATGTAGAGTAGATGTGGTTTTGGCTGCAGAAGTGAAGTCACATCCACAGTGTTTGGGAGAAGACAGCAATGCATTACTAGCTTCAGTCACTGCCAATTTCCAACCAGGTTCTCGTTTAGAAAAGCTGTGGATCGCTACCCTGGATCAAGGTGGCTTTTCTCTATGTGCTCATGTTGAGGAGCCAGCTGAGGGCCCATTGTGGCTCCCTACCTCCACCCATTCACTATGCTCGCCTGTGGAAAACAGGAAGCACCTTTAATCTGAAGTGTCTGGAAAGTTGAGATGACGTCAAGGCTGCCTAAAGAGAAGTGCACCCATTTCATAACTCCCACTGCAAGCCTTACTTGGCAATAGCCTGCCTCATCCTATTAAAAAAGGAAATTTCTGCTTTTTCTACCAGGCCACCACCTGGTGTAAAATGATTTTTGAAAAGTGGATTGTATTATGAAAGAAAGCTAATTAAGCAAGCAAACAAACAACAACAATTAGGGTGCAATTGCGCTGGAGCGGGCAGGCCGATGTGCAAGGCCACATTCAGTGCAAGTTGAAGCTGCCTGGAGCCTCCTCGGGGCAAGGGCACATTCGTAAGTAGGTACCTACGAACAGGTGCCAGCTGTCCCAACGGGCTCCTTGGATCTGTGCCTGCTATTTAGAGCTGAGGACACTGCGCAGCCTAAATAGGGGCCACGAGGCCTGGGGAAGGGAGCTTGGATGTGGTCACATCTCAGCTCCATCCCCCTCCCCGGGCTGGCATGCCTCCTGGCCAGTGGTGTCATTCAAATGATTTAGGAACAGGATCTCACTTTTGATTGGCACTTGTCGGAAACCCGGAACCAGCCACAGAGCCCGTTAGGATCTGGAACGCCCGTTCTGGTCCGTTCCCCCTGAATGACATCACTGCTCCCGGCCCGCCCGCCCTGCCTCCCTCCTCCCTCCCTTCCCCTGCCTAAAATTGCTCCTGCGATTGGCACAGGAGTGGCACGGCGCCAACTTCTGCCGGTGCTGCAGGGCCAATGCTGCTGCCAGCGTCGGCCCTGTGGACGCAGCTCTGGTGAAGGGATCCAGGACGGTTGCCTTGCAGCAGCGCGGCGTGCGTAAGGCCAATGCAAGTGGCTTGCGTCTGCCCTAGGTCTCACCTTGGATTGTGCCCTCAATTAATAAAAAATGCAGGAGATGGTGCGTCTTGTCATCAAAAGCCATTTTTTCCCAAACGAACACTGGCAGAAAGATGATACTACTACCCATCTTCTGCACAAATGCTTGGAAGGGGAGTAGGAAGCTTTCAGAGCCCAAAACGGTACACACAGCATGACATGAACCAAGAGTAATAAACATATGAAAAACCTTTCTTTGTCTGATCAGTCCTAAGCAACATGTGGCAGTCAGGTATAGGAAGGTCAGGCAGTCAAAATTGGGACTATAGCATGGAGGAAGGAAGGATTTTAACCCTTTGCCTCCACAATGGTCTTGATCCAGATCATCTCCCCCACACAACTCTGATTCCCTCAGAAGCGAAGCACTTTTGGTGCCAACAGAAGCTTCCTTCCTGGGGGGAAATAGCAGCTGTGGAGGAGATCCAGACTGGAACTGCAGCATAACGACTAAGGCTGTCCTCCCATGGTCTGAGGACTGATTGTTCCCCATGTAGCTGCTATTTAAATTGTAAAAACCAAGCTCCAAAACCAGTCTCATGCTTGGGTTAAATGCATATGGTTTGGTCCGTAAATAGACAGGAGCTGAGTGAGGGAACTCAGACTTCCTCATAGCTTTATTTTTCTGGTAGTCTTGTGATCCTTTTCCTTTGATCTCCCTTTGCATCTTCTTTGTTTGCAGTAAGCTGACAAACTTCCCACCTCCCATCCCACTTAATTAAAAAAAGGTGCGGCTGCTTTCCTCTTCTTTGGGTTCAGCAGAGTTCTACAGCACCAGGTTCCAGGGACATCCAAGTGTCTTATGCCACATCAGTGACCAGGCAGGGCTGGCCTTAGGGCAATTTAACCAATTCAACCAAATTGGGTCCTGCGCCCAGAGGTGCCCCACACGGGTACCCACAGCCACAGCCAGAACTTCAGTCCGTAGCTGATGCTCAGGCATGCAATCTTCCATGCTGAGGTGTAACAAGGAGAAGGTGGTGTGCAGAGCAGTTCCACTGGACAGCCTCCCTCCTGCCCACCTCTGAATCCGATTGGCTTGAAATTAGCCCCCTGGAAGCAGTTGGCGATGACGCCACTGCCAGGTGCCTCGCTGCTGCCGATCATAACTAGGGGAGGCCATAGGGATGCCACCTGCACAACATTTTTTGCATTGGGGCCCCACAGCTCCTAAGGCACCCCTGAGATCAGGCATCAGCCCTCTGTTGGCCATCTTCAAGTTCCATGAAGCCGATTCTGGAATACCACGGTCGTGCGCCATCCTCCCTGACTCCAAGAGTGGTCCAAATGTGCTTTACGGTGGCCCTTGTGCTGGCCTAACTGTGCTGGCCTAACTCCAGGTTAGAATTGCACTCTAAATCTAGAGACCAATGCCACAGAGGCAGGTAGACCTGGGCTCCACATTGGGAAGCCTGGTAGAGCTGGGCTCTAGAAACTATTCTGGCTGTTGCCAAACTCCCCCTGCCTATTTAGATCCTGTTGTGCCCGCCCCAGTTGCCACCTCTCTCCTGTATCCCTTTTGGGATGGGGCCCAAAAGAAACTTTGCACCCAATAATAAAATTCCTCTGAGTCAAGCCATGGGTCCACTTAGCTCAGAATTGTCAACACTGATGATCAGCCACTCTCCAGGGTTTCAGATTAGAATGGGGGGGGGGGCTTGCAGATGCTGGGACTGCACCCAGGATTTTCTGCATGCAAAGCATGCACTGTACGATTAAGCTACAGCCCCTCCCTTAATTCTCCACAGCCCAGAACATACTGTTTCATATGTTCATATCCTTCATAAAGCAAGGATGCAATAACCCTGTTTCCAGCTAGACGAAATGAGAGTAATGATATCTTTTTCGGCAAGAGCAGTAAAATACTTTCTCCACTGCAAAATAATTTAGTAACCGGAATTCTTTTTGCTTTAGGTTTTAATGGACATCGATTTTATCTGCTAAGAAATTCCATATCAGCTGTTTTATTTGCTGTTTTATTATTTCTGACAGCTTGATGCTGCTTTTATTTTTCTGTTCTTCTGCCGCCTAACTGGACTTTTTATCTATTTTATTTATTTATTTGAACATTTCACATTCTGCTTTTCAGTCCAACAAGGATACTTGGGTCAAACAATATGCATTGGAGCTCCATGACTAGGGATGGGTTTTTTTGGTGGTCAACACAGATGGCTAAATAATGAGAATTTCTACTGAAAACGCAACATAAAACGAAATTTAGGTCAAAATGCAAAAAAAAACCCACTTTTTGCTTATTTTTGACAGAGTTTAATTTCTGATCAAATTTCACAAAGATAACACCACTTTTTGTTTATTTTTGATACAGTTTTGATGAATCCACAAATAGTTTTCAGTAAGGGATCAGGAGGAGGAGTAGAAACTGGAGGAAGCTTGATTAAACTTGCATGAACACGCATGTTCATAGTTCACAGTGCATGCTGGGGTGACTTTAATGGAATGTGGAAGTAGTAAGTAGCAGTTTCTTGACACTGCAAGCAGCAACCAGAATGCAGCTTGGGAATTTTTGAGATGGTTATTTCTGGCTGGGGTGTGTGTGCCAGTCATTGCTTGCCTTTGTAGGGTCATTCACCCTTATTTATTACACTGTTTGTACACTTTGCAATACAAATTTGGATACAAACACATCACATCACAATTTGCTATATTAGTCAAGAAATTTTGGAAAAATATCACCAAAAACCCCCTCTCCTATCCATGACTAATGCCCAGAACAAATGTGCAAAAACCCATATGGAAATCAACATTTTCCACTGATGTAGTGCCTGCTTTGATGCAAAGACCACATGGAGCAAAGCCCCAGTGAACACACCAGACTACCAGTTTAACTTTACTAAACTTCATTGTTTCACAATATTTAAGTGTAAATTTTGGGTTTAATTTTATTAAACACAAGTGACCATTTTGTAAAACATGAAACATACTGAATACATTGTCCCTTGCCAGTCTGGGGTAGGCACACCCAAAAGAAACCTGCCATCTGCAGTCAATTCGGATGACAGCAAAAAATTCCTACTTGGTCTTCATAATGAGAGACCACAGACCAGCTAATCTCGGACATGGCTTGAAACCTTTGATGGACTTTTCTTCTAGATATCTGTCCAATCCCCTTTTAAAGGCATCTAGGCCAGATACCATCCCCACCCTGCAGCAAGGAGTTCCACAGACTAATTACATGCTGGGTAAGGAAATATTTTCTTTTATTTGTTCTAACACTCCTGACACGCAAATTTAGTGGATGTTCCCTGGCTCTGGTGTTGTGTGAAAGGGAAAAGTGCACCCCTCCATCCACTATCCACCCTCTGCATAATTTTGTGTGTCTGTGAGCACAATCCTAAACTGGAGTTTGGCCAGCACAAGGGCCACCATAAAGCATGTTTGGACTACTCTCAGAGTCAGGAGGACGGCTCATGTCTGTGTGCTGGCCTCTCCTATTCAGAGTGTGGTCCAAACATACTTTAAGGTGTCCCTTGTGCTGGCCAAACTTTGCTGGCTTTGCTTATGCCGGCCTAACTCAGTTTAGGATTGCGTTTTCAATCATATTGACTTTCAGGCAGTGATGTCATTCAGGGGGAACGGACCAGAACGGGCGTTCCGGATCCTAACGGGTTCCGTAGCTGCTTCCGGGGTTTTTTTTGGTGTTTTTTTTCAACATTTGAATTTGAACTCAAAAGTGAGTTCCTGTTCCTAAATCATTTGAATGACACCACTGCTTTCAGGTGCCTCTTTTCCAGACTGATGAAGTAACCTGAAGGGCTCCACTGCTGCACTGTAACTTCATCAAGCTGACATCATCAGAGCAAATCAAAGCACCAATAAACGAGAAGCTTTTGTTGTTCTCTGCCAGTTGCAAAGTGACCCATTCGCTGAAGCTCAAGAAGGAGCATCCACTTGTTCACCTGCAAGAGCCGAGGACTAGGGTGTCCTTGAGCAATGTAAGAAGCATAAATCAAGGACTGTCTAACTAGATTGCATTAAGGAATATTTTTCTGGGCGCTGTCTCTAGCCAGCATTCAAGCTGGTTTAATATGTTCACTATGGGGTGTGTGTGTGTGTGTGTGTGTGTGTGTGTGTGTGTGTGTGTGTGTGAGAGAGAGAGAGAGTGAGAGAGAGAGAGAGAGAGAGAGAGAGAGAGAGAGAGGTGTGTGTGCGTGTGTGTGTGTGGACTGTGAGTTCTAAGTCACATCCCAGCCCCCAGTAATGGGTGTTACTGGTTACTGGGGCAAAACTGGTTGGGAAGGGAGGAGGAATGGACTAGGAAGGTGGCACAAAGGGGAGAATCTGGAGGGAATGATCTGTGCTGGATCTCCTCCATCTATTTGAAGGTTCCCCGCCCCTTTCTTCTCCCCAGACTTACACTAGCTGAAGGGCAGGTGCACGTCCAAGGAGACCCAGATAATTCCCCTTTCCCTTGATCAGTCCCAGTTGTTGGATACAGTGTGTGCCTTTCTGGAAGGACCAATTGGGTCTGTCTATCAAAGAAGACATGCTTATACAACAACATTTGTGTCTGTTTTAATTAGCATAGATTGGAAGGGAGGGGTAGAGTGAGATAATGCTATGGAAATGCTATGCTACCCTCCCCTTAGAATTAAGAACTGCTCCCAATTTGGCAATATTTCAGCAGGGGTTGAAGACTTTTTTATTTAAACAAGCCTTTAATTGTTGACAGGCTGGCTGACATTTTATATTCTGGCTGGCATTTTATATTTTCTTTTTACATTGGATCCACGGGGCTTGCTGTTTTAAATTTTAACTGTTTTAAATATTGTTTTTAACATTGTTTTTAATTGTAAACACTGCAATTTATTGTATTTTTAATGTTGTAAGCCGCCTTGGGTGCCCGTGAGGCAGAAAAGCGGGATAGAAATTAAATAAATAAATAAATAAATAAATAAATAATAATAATAATAATAATAATAATAATAAAGATCAGTATATTATGCCCGCCTCCGGTTAAAGATTAGGGAGTGTTGAGTGATAGTGCATGCTGCAGGAGGGGAATGGAGGAACATGGAAGACTAACAAAAAAATTTTTTTCTTGGCTGTGCTATGTGCTATCTGGTTTGGAAACTGCACTGTGGACAAACATGCAAATAACAGAGCTGTATACAGGCATTATAGTGGGATGTGGTGGCATTGCAGGTTAAACTGCTGAGCTGAGCTTGTTGACTGGAAGGTTGGCAGTTCAAGGCTGCATGACGGAGTGAGCTCCCGTTGCTTGTCCCAGCTCCTGCCAACCTAGCAGTTCAAAAGCATGTAAAAATGTGAGTAGATAAATAAGTACCACTTCGGTGGGAAGGAAACGGTGTTCCGTGCGCTACAGCATATAGTAATGTCGGCCACATGACCACGGAAGCTTGTCCTCGGACAAACGCTGGTTCTTCGACTTAGAAATGGAGATGAGCACTGCCCCTTACAGTTGGTCACGACTAGACCATTCGGTCATGGGGAAACCTTTACCTTTATACAGGCATTAGTAACAACTAATAGGTGGATTGGTAATAACTTGTTCTAAGACTATGGGTGCAATCCAAAACACCCATTGGGCTGATGCATATGCCTTGCGTTGGCCCAAGATAGTCGCAAACGTTCCGTAAAGCACGTTTGCACCAGCTATAGAGGTGCGGGGTTGACACAAGCATTGACCCAGGCACACCAGTGGAGCCTGCAGGAAGCTGGTCCTGCACCAGCCAAGTTTGGCCGGTGTGCGGCCATTTCTGGATGGGAAGGGGATGGCCTGGGGCTGGGGGAGGATGGAGGGAGGGTGTTCTGGCAGGTGGGATGGCCGAGGGAGGGGGTGGAGTTTAGATGCAGCTGTTAGGCCACATGTAAAACCCTGTCCTTGGCCCGCTGCAGGAGGCTCACACCCTCACCTGCAATCTTTGTTCATCCCCTTGCCCTGTGCTACACAGCTGCTGCCTCCTAACTTGGTTAGGATGTAGCACAGGCCAGCCGGCACCTGCCCAAATTAGGACTGCGCTCGAAATCTGGTTTTAAAGGCAGCATAATGGGAGAGCTGGTTGGGTAAAACTATCTTGCCAATTTTTTTATTTTCTTTGAAGCACAAGATAGATAGCACAACAGAAGGCCTGAAACGGGAATTGATACCTCATGCGCACTGAGATGTGAGAGACCGAAGAGCAGAACGACATCTCACTTTGCACTCCTTCGGGCCTCCAAGGGAGGTGATAATGAGGCTCTCAGGCAAGCCCCAGTACACGGCAGATTCTCGATAGACTCTTATGCATTTAATTACTATACTAACTAGCTCCTTGTTTGAATGTGCATTTTAGATCACACCAGCTTTGTTCCGGCATTGCATTTCACCTAACACGCAAACAGGACTGAGTTTTAGGACAAAATCCTAACCAACTGTCTAGCACTGGATTAAGGGCAATGCAGCTCCGAGGTAAGGGAACAAACGTTCGCTTTCTTTGGGGAGGCCTCCGTGACTGCCCCCCAACTTCAGGATGCAGCATTGGCCTGGTAGTTAGGTTTGCGCCGTTAGTCGAGTTACAGTGTGCCACATCTAGTTTTCTGCACATGCTCTAGAAACACACACACACACACACACACACACACACACACACACACACACACACTACCTTAACAAGCCATTCCAGCGAGCTGGAATTTCAGGAAGCAAGACATTCCCCATGGGTTTAGATTTTTTGTTTGTTTGAGTAGTTTGGGGCCAGGGTAGTGACTGATGTTCTGATGTCCTAAGAGCTCCATCAGATGTTGTGTTTTTCCCACATACAAAACACCTTTGTGTAAGAATAAGCATGGAAGCAGACTGTAAATTGTCATGCCAGGCATCAATCTCACTTTGAGCTCAATCCTACACTCATACCACCAGTTCCAAGTGTCGTAAATGTGCCGTAAAGCGTGTTTATGGCACCCAGAGGGAGGAAGGAGTGTTGGCACCGGGCCAGCACCAGTTGGCACTGGGCCTTAGCACCCGAAGAGTACGCTGTGCAATACTGCTGGGTGGCTGTGCAACTTGTCAGGGCTGTGGGAAGGTGAAACTGGGCAGGGGAGGGCTGATTAGCACTCATGGCGCCTACTGAGGGCCAGAATTGATGTCAGTAAGCAGGTGATGACCAGAAATAATCATTAATTTAATGTTGGAACTCATTATCTGCAAATAAATAACAGAGAAGATATGCAACAACCTATCATATTTTCAAGATATGGAAGAGCCAAATTTTATTTTATGTTATTTTATTTTGAAGAATTTATAACCCGCCTTTCCCATGCCGAAGCCAATGCCCAAGGCTCACATAGGCAGGCTAGTCTAAACCACCATTTTTCAATGGAGTTTTTACAAATATACTGTATTCTGCGATTCACCGAATCCTCAGTCCCAGATGTTGCCTTCACAGTGTGGTTCTCTCCTGTGGTTGTGTGACAGCGAGCTTCAGCAGGTGATGGTAAGTCCAGCCTGGACAGGTCCCTCATGGTTGGACTGCATTCTTTTGCCGGCTGGTCTTCTCACCACATTCCTGCACTGGCTCATCAGCTCCACAGTGACTCTGTTCTGCCACAACAGGTACTGCCAGCGTATCGCAGCCTGGCGTTCCGTCTCCCATCCAAAAATAGACCACAGATTCTCCTGCTTAGCTTCAGGCAGTACCAGCAACTTAACCATCAGTCCACATACCTGCTGCCCTTTTAGCAGTAGCAGTACCACTTCTGCCAGGATGTTGCTTTGCAGCTCAGCAGCTGAGAGGAGCTCTGCAGAGTGACAGCAGAAGAGGCGCTGCTGAAAGGGCAGCCCGCATGATAATTGGGTTCTCCCAGTGCCCTGGCAGTTTCTCCTCCCTTTCTCAAGCCACTTGGTCTGCCTCTTCCCCCATACCTTTTCTCGTCTTTTGAGGCCTCTTTCTCTCCCAGCAGTGCTGCTGAATGGGGTGGCCCACATGATAATTAGGCTCTCCCAGTGCCACCCTTTCAGCAGTGCTGCCTCTGCTGATGCGTAACGTCGCAGCTCAGCGGCTGAGAGCAATTGATAGCGGTATTAGCTGGGAGAGCTCACGGGGGTCAGATAGAGACTTTCTGCATGCTGTGTCCAGTGTTTGACACCCCTGCTGTAATGACACCCCTGTGATTTATTTAAGAGATCTATGGCTACTGATGATTACCTTCTTTGCTGAGAGATCAAAAAAAAACAAACATTATGGCTCCATGTCTGCTCTCAGAGGGTGATGAGAAGGAGACATATCACGAGAGGGTGATGTGACTGACTCTTTATCGATGCCAGCATAGGGCAGTATCTATAGCCAAGTCCTAATGTCACTACTACAACTTGGAAAGATGCACAACCTCTTATGCAATGAAACCTCTGCATAACTCTTTTGTTTATCATGTGAGTATTGCTTGTGCAATCCACCCTCAGTCAGCATCCTAAAAATGGAGCCTGCAACATGTTATGTAATTGTATTCACCTAATATTACAGCTCCTCATACTGAAATGTGGCAGGATCAAATGCTTTAGCTGGGTCAGGTGAGAGAGTATTCAGGATTAGTTCTGATGCAGAGCAGAGCTTAGGGGCAAACGGGCAGAGAGGCAATTCAGTTTCAGCATGGGTTAAGTGCCATTTTTCTGTATGAGAGTCCAAGAAGACAATACCTAATGATCTAGAATGAGGGCGCAATCCTCTGTGTGCCCTTGGGCCGACACTAACCGCTTGCGTCAGCCCAACAGCACAAGCACTGATGTGGGGGCGCCAACCAGCACCCCCACATTGGGGCTAGTGCTGTTGGGCCGACGCTAGCAGCAGTGTTGGCCCAATGGCACTGGCCGAAGGCCATGATGTGGAGCTGGTGCAAGAGTGGTACTGGGCAGGGGGGAGGGTGGGCAGAGGGCGGAACTGGGTGGGGGTGGGCGGCATGCTGGCCTGGGTGGTGTGGGCTTGGGATGCGGCCGTCAGGCTGCATCCAAGCATCCATCCCTAGGCCACGCAGCCCTGATTTGGGCCATGCAGCGTCCTTGGCTCTGCGCCTGCTATACTGCGCCTGCTGATCCAAGGAACCCATAGGGGAGGGTAGAGCCTCCCCTGGGGAAAGGCGAAAATGTGCCATTGTCCCAGGGAGGCTCCTGAGGACTCCAAAGCTGCTCACTGTTCCAGCACAGCTTAAGATTGCGCTCTGAATGGGTTTAGAGTTCCCACTAGTTTCAATTAAAATAGGGAACATTTTGCTTTCTATGAATACTACCAATGGCAATGGTACCAATACTACCAACGAAAATATCACAGGGCATTCTCACTTTCCTTGCCAAAGGGTAAATCAGGCTATTAAAATCATATCAAAATTAAATCAAAAGCTTAGATCTGAAGATGTTATTAATTCACTAGAAACCCAGAGTAGAAAGTTTTATCCCAAAGGAAAATTCTAACTGAAATGTCTGAATGAATTTATAAAAGGAAGAAATACGCTGCATACATACATGGCAGCAGCGTCCACAGCGTTCTGCGGCTGCCCTGGCCTCGGGGGGGGGAGTCTGCCCCCGGTTGGCGCGCCCCACCGCTGCTCACCCAGGCACCCAGCGTGCCCCCCACCTGTCCTCCGCGGCAAGCAGGAGCCCCCCCCCCCGAGGCCGGGGCAGCCGCGGAATGCTGCGGACGGGCTGCCAATCATGTGTAGGTCCCGCCTAAGTCCTGCCCAGCATTCCCCGTCTCAGTTTGCAGATCCCATCGCTGGTCGGGACCTACTTGATGGGGTGCAACCTGATGTTAGGTGGGTTGTGGAAAGCAGGAGGCAGCCATCTTGGAAACTGCAAACCTTACTCTTGTTATATTCCTTTTGTGAGTGTATACAGTTTGAATTTTCAAGTGAGGGTGTTTTTTATTTTGTTTTTAGTACAGTATTTTTATACAATATTTTGTCCTAATCTTGCTTTCTGTCATGGGTGTTTCATGGCTGTATAATTGCTGCAGTCCAAGAATGCCAGTTTGCATTTCATGAGTGTCATTTTATTATGTTACAATGACAGCACTCCCTGCTTCATGATGTCATTTCCTGCCACAACATCACTTCTAGGTTATTGACATCACTTCCGGTGGGTCCCGACACAAGTGCTATTCTAAAAAGTGGGTCCCAGTCTAAAATGTTTGAATACCACTGGGCTATAGAACAGTGGCTCTCAAATATTTTAGCACCAGGATCTAAATTTTAGAATGACAATCTGTCTTGGACCCACCAGAAGTGATGTCATGGCCAGATGTGCCATCATTGTGACACCAGAGCCTGTTGCTTTCCTGAGAATGCAGCAATAAATTGGATTATTTCTCAGCCATTTTCCAATAGCAAAGTGAATCAGAAAAGAAAAAAACCTTGACACAAGCAAAACCACACGCCCTTTCCAGCATCCCACTTTCCCATATTTTCAATATGGCTTTTCTAAGTGTTTCTTGACCCACCTGAAATTGGCTCACGACCCACTGGTGGGTCCTGACAAACAGTTTGGGAACCACTGCTACAGAACAATGAAGAATGCTCAGATTGTTACATAAGAACATAAGAAGAGCCGCACTGGATCAGGCCAAAGGCCCATCTAGTCCAGCGTCCTGCGTCTCGCAGCGGCCAACATGCCCCCCAACCAGATGTTCATTGTTTTCCCTTTTCCATTGTGATGGAACTGCAAAAGATTGGGCCAGAACTAATTTTTATTGGCAACTTGTAAAATAATATTGGCAGCTTCACCAGTGATGATCTTTTCTCTTAATAACAAATAACAATTTTGTTAATATCCAATTACATGAATCAATGTACAAAATATTTATGGTCTCACAATATTGAAAAGGGTTGGCCTAGGACTTTTCTAGGATTGCAATTCCAAAATTCCACAAAGTTCATCTGTCATTTTTGACCTTGGCCATCACATAACTTCTTAACTGGAAGAAATATATTTGTTCAGGGACAAGATGGGGGCAGACGTTGTAGGAGAAGCACTGGGCCTGCTGGGAAGCATTTGGGGCTCTTCAGTCTAGAAAAAAGGCGCCTGAGAGGGACATGATTAAGAGCACAATCCTAACCTGGAATTAGGCTGACATAGTTAGGCCAGCAAAGTTTGGCCAGCACAAGGTACTCTGTAAAATATGTTTGGACCACTCTTTAAGTCAGAGAGGCTAGCACACAGACGTAAGCCATCCTCTCTGACTCCAAGAGTGGTCTGAACCTGCTTTATGGGGAACCTTGTGCCAACCAAACTTTGCTGGCCTAACTGTGCTGGCCTAACTCAAGGTTAAGATTGCGCCCTGAGATGTACAAAATTATGCATGGGATGGATAGAGTGGATAGAGGGGTGTTATTTTCCCTCTCTCACAATACCAGAACCAGGGGACATCCACTAAAATTGAGTGTTGGGAGAGTTAGAACGGAGAAAAAGAAATACTTTTTTACCCAGTGGATAATTAATCTGTGGAACTCCTTGCTAGAGGAGGTGGTGATGGCATCTGGCCTAGGTGCCTTTAAAAGGGGATTGGACAGATTTCTGGAGGAAAAGTCCATCGTAGGCTACAGGCCATGATGGGTGGTTCAACCTCCTTACATTAGTAATAGGCTACTTCAGAATGCCAGGTGCAAGGGAATGGCAACAGGATGCAGGCATCTTGTTGTCTTGTGTGCTCCCTGAGGCATCTGGTAGGCCACTGTGAGATACAGGAAGCTGGGCCTTTGGCCTGATCCAGCAGGGCTCATCTTATGTTCTTAAGAGGGCTAAAGGATGGAGACAGAGAAGAATGAGCAGGCCACAAAGAATTCCAGGAAAGCTGACTATAGTGCAAAAGGGAGAAAAAGGCTCAGGATAATTGCAGGTTAAATTAGCCATTGGACTTCTTTTCACATTTATCCCGGTTTGGCAGGATGCACATGCTGTGCAACGTCTGCTTCAGTCAAAGTGACATCCATCCTGCGAGAAACAGTTTAGGCTTGCTTGCTGTTAATGACCTAGTGGGGCTTTCAGTTATGAAACCTATTTTACCTTCCCATTCACCACTTTCTTTCAGATCATGAGCTCCAAAGGGAGAGACTTTGCAATCGATATTTCATTTGCTGACTTGTTTTGCGCAATCATCTTGGGTAAAGCTAGCCTCATTTGAAAATGTCAGGCTGCCAGGCGAGGCAGTTTTTGAATTCTGGGCTATCCACGCAGCAAAATAAGGGGGCTAGGATGCAGAGGTGATCGGATGAATTGCACCTCTTCAAATGCAGGTGGGGTGTGACATTTTGGAATACATTTTGGAATACAATCAGCAAAGGGCTTGGCTAGAAATTTTCTTCCTGATATGCATGTTTTCTGTTGGCAGAGCGTTTTTTACTTGGGCCACACTCAAAAGCGGAAGCTTCTTCACATACTATCTGTAGCCTGAAGTGGTATAACTTAAGCCAGTGCTCCTAAACTGTAGGTTAGGACTCACCAGTGGGTTGCCAGCTGATTTTTGGTGGGTCGCAAAATGTTTTTGAAACAAAAAACAAAAACCTTGAAAGCCACCTTTGTCCAGTTTACAGAAAAAAATGTTAGCTGGCATGCTAACTTGTCATATGAAGTAGACTTCTTACTCCCAAATTAAAATGTCTCATTTTCCAATTTTTGATAGGAATTGGCATGTCACAGAACATGTATGAACCCAGCTTCAGCCTTTTTACTGCCTGGAAGTCCCCAACTGCACATCTTGTTCTCCAGTTCAGTCTTCTGGGTACACTGGAATAACTGTAAAGGTTGGAGGGAACAGTCCTTGAACTCTGTTTCTAGGGAAAGCCTAGCAAATGCACACGGGTAGGCAAATGGGTGTACCTGGGTAGACAAACTGAGTTTCTGCAAAAGATTGGGAAGAAACAGTGTGCCATGTGTCATTTGCTTCTGCCCTGTATAAAACTGATTTTTTTTCAGCCTACAAAGATGTGTAAAATACACGATGTGGCCCTTGTACTGAAAAGCTTGGAGACCCCTGCTCAAGACCCCCATTACATTTCCAAGCAAGAACTTACTGAAAACGAAAATGCCTTATTTTGATGATCCTTAGTGAGAAAATGGTTTGGTGAACCTTAACACAAGCAAGTACTAGCAAGTGTTTGCTCACAAGTGTAAACATTATAGAAGGATCTTTATTGTAAGCTGCCCCGGATGCTTGGAAAGGCAGGGTATAAATGTTTTAAAAAAATGAAATCTTGATCACAGGGAAAAGCATTGCCAGAAAATGAAGCAACGTGTGAATTGCTGTGTAAAACTTCTGCTTCAGATCCATTTTCAGGTATAGAAAAGCAATGCTTTAGGGCAGTGGTATTCAAACTGTGGTTTGGGACCCACTTGGTAGATCACAACCTGATGTCAGGTGGAGCAGTCATCTTGGAAACTGCAGACCTTACTTGCTGTTTTGTGAGTGTTAACAGTTTGAACTTAAAGTGAGAGTTTTTTCAAATTTTGTTTTTAGTTCAGTGCTTTTACATAATATTTTGTTCCGTCTTGCTTTCTGTCACAGATATTTCATAGTTGTACAATTGCTTCAATCCAAGAATGCCAATTTGCATTTCAGGAATGTCATTTTCTTTTTACAATGACAGCACTTCCTGCTTGATGATGTCACTTCCTGTCACAACATCACTGCCAGGTTAATGACATCACCTCCCATGGTGAGTCCTGACATGAGTGCCATTCTAAAAAGTGGGTCCCAGTATAAAAAATTTGAATACCACTGCCTTAGGGACTCTAGTATGGAAGCAACCTATATATCAGGTTAAGAAAAATTATACACACAGGTCTTATATGGCTATTTTGTTAAGGACGTAAGCAATAATAATTAGACGAGAACATAAGAACATAAGAAGAGCCCTGCTGGATCAGGCCAAAGGCCCATCTAGTCCAGCTTCCTGGATCTCACAGCGGCCTACCAGGTGCCCCAGGAAGCACACGAGACAACAAGATGCTTGCATCCTGTTGCCACTCCCTTGCACCTGGCACTCTAAAGTACCTACTACTAATGTAAGGAGGTTGCACAACCCATCATGGCCTACAGCCCACGATGGCCTTTTCCTCCAGAAATCTGTCCAATCCCCTTTTAAAAGCACCTAGGCCAGATGCCATCACCACCTCTTGTGCCAAAGAGTTCCACAGATTAATTACTCATTGGGTAAAAAGTATATACAGGATATTGTACATACCTTTATTACATTGGGGGAGCAATTCTAAGATTGCATTGGGCTGGCATAAGTCCCTTATGCCGGCTTGGGAGTGTCACAAATGTGGTGTAAGGCACATCTGCAATGACTCCGGAACAGGCTACGCTGGTGGAAGGACGAGCACCAGACTGTTCCTGCGATCCTGGATCCAAACCAGTGAGGGGTACATTTGTGCCCACCTGGGGAGGCCAGTGCCGGGGGTTGGGGAATGCAGGGAGAGGGCGGACTGGAAGTGGATTGTGGCAGGGGGAAGGTGGAGGAAGGGCAGACTGTAGGCAGACTGGTGGGCAGCCCAGGCGAGGGGTGGAACTGGCCTGCGAGACTTAGGCCGGATCCTAACCCCCTTCCCAAGCAGCCCGGCATTACACTAGGCCACACCGATTTGTGTCAACGATTTTGCTGACACAGATCCGAGTAGCCCTATTGGGGTAGCTCAGCGGTGGGATCTGGGAATAAGGAAGCGGAACGCTGGGCGGGACTTACACATGATTGGCAGCCCGTCCATTCCGTTCCGCGGCTGCCCTGGCCTCAGGGGGGGCTGCCCCCGGTTGGTGCACCCCACCGCTGCTCGCCCAGGCACCCGGCGCGCCCCCGTCCTCCCTGGTGAGCAGGCCCCCCCTGAGGCCAGGGCAGCCGCGAAACGGAACGGACAGGCAGCCAATCACGCGTAAGTCCCGCCCAGCATTCCGCTTCCTTACTCCCAGAGCCCATCACTGGGGTAGCTGCCGGATGACCTGGGGTAAGGGGAAATAATTGGCTGCAGCCACCCCGTACCTTGTGCTGGATACAGTGCACGCCACTTGGCCTGCCTGTTCCAGTATACAGTAGGAGAAGACTGGGCTGGGAAAAGCCCAGTTGGACAGGTCCCTGAATCTCCCTTGTCTATAGGACATGCCAGCTTGGTTGTCTGAATTAACTAAGCATTCCCTGCCTATTGCTTTCCAAAAATATATTGTGCTCTCTTGTGATAGGAGCTGTGGCCAAACTGGGCTGGATGGGATTTCCTCATAACTGGGTAGAGAATTTCAGCCTGTGTTCACAGTGCACAGTAAATTGAAATTGTTAAGCCCGCTACTTAGGGTTTGATCATTAGTGTTTGTTGAATAATACTCCATAACAGTGACATATTCCCTGGAGAGATGTTGAGTTGGTTATATAAACATTCAGCTATGCTCTTATTGTTGGTTTTATCATCGCACTGATCTGTGTTTTTTTAATTGCTTAGACGTCTACTTGAGTCTGTACTGAATGCTTAAGACGTTTCTGTCCTCAGAAAGCCAACAACTTGATAAAAGTTTATCGTCTGGTTATACCTCACATGTCTGCTTGTCTGAGTCTACTTCTCTAGATCTGCTTCGAAAGGATCATTTGAAAGCTGGTGTGGGGGGAAGGCAATCAATTGAATTTTAGGAACTTGCATTTAGGAACTTGCATTGCAACACTGTGATTTTTCCCCCTTGGGTACAGTACACTACAGTGTATCAAGGAGGTTTTGGTACCTTTGTGTCATTAACTGCCAGAAGGCCATTCCCCAACTTCCTGTCAGGCCTATTTGCATGAACAGCAACCAACAAAACTCACACTGAGGAAAGGAAGCTGTGCTTAACCTTCAGAGTGCAAGAGAAGAGCAGCAGCGAAAACAGCCACTCCATGCAAATATATTTATGTTTATCTATTTTAAATGATTTATATGTCAGAGAGCACAATCCTAAACAGCGCTGGACTGGCAAGGCAGATGGGCCAGCGCCATATCTGACGCGTGCGCTCCCTTACCGTAAGGGAGGTTCCAGCCGAGGAGACTGTGCGGCCCGAATCAGGGGCACACGGCCTTGCGGACAGGCTTAGGAGGTGGCCATACGGCCACCTCCTGAGCCCACCCACATCCCACCCAAGTCCCGCCCTGTCTCCCTCCCTCCCACCAATCCCCGTGCCGCCTTGGCACAGAGCCTCCCTTGCACCGACCGGCTTCGGTCGGCACAAGGGAGGCTCTCTGTCGGCACTCTGAAGCCGACTCTACAAGTAGCGTTGGCTTCAGAGCTGTAGCGCTGATGCAGGGGTGCCGCTTGGCGCCCCCACTTCGATGCTAAGCACATCGTGCTGATGCAACGACGTTGCGTCAGTGCGACGTACCTTATAGGATTGCGCTGACAGTCCCATTCCCTTCAGTCTTTCTATTTGGTGGGCCTTTGCTTGAACCTGACCTTTCTCCATGGAGCTCAGGGTGGCATATGTGGTTTTCCTTCCATTTTTATCTTCACAACAGCCCATAAGAAGAACATAAGAACAGCCCTGCTGGATCAGGTCAAAGGCCCATCACGTCCAGCTTCTTATATTTCACAATGGCTCAGCAGATGCCTCAGGAAGCACACACGATACCTGCATCCTTTTTGCCAGTTCCTTGCACCTGGCATTCTGAAGTAGCCTACTTCTTCAGTTTGGAGATATCCTTATGGAGTTCTTCATAATCCCTTCTGGTTTTCACCACCTGGAAAATTTAGTGTCATCTGCATACTTGGCCACCTCGCTGCTCATCCCTGTCTCCCGGTCATTTATGAACAAGTTGAAAAGCACTGGTCCCAGCACAGATCCTTGAGGCACACCACTTTTCACCTCTTTCCATTTTGAAAATTACCCATTGACACCTACTCTCAGTTTCTTCATCCTCAACCAGTAAGAGGACCTGCTCTCTTATTCCCTGTTTATGGAGCAGCCTTTTCTCAGCAGCCTTTGGTGCCAAACGTCTTCTGAAAATCCAGACATATAATATCCACAGGTTTGCCCACATCCACATGCCTGTTGACCTTTTCAAATAATTCTAAACCCTACAAGGTAGGTTAGCCTGAAAGAGTATGGGCTTCCTGAGTCCTAGTCCACCGCTCTGCCATAACGTGTTTGTTCTCCGCTGACTTCTTAATATAGTCAGAAAAGTATGCTTCCAACCATGTGACTTGGCGCAATCCTAACCTGGAGTTAGGCCAGCATAGTGAGGCCAGCAAAGTTGGGCTGGCACAAGGGCCACTGTAAAGCACGTTTGGACCACTCTCGGCGTCAGGGAGAATGGCGCATTTCTATGTGCTGGCCGAGAGTGGTCCAAATGTGCTTTACAGTGGCCCTTGTGCCAGCCAATCATTGCTGGCCTCACTGTGCCGGCCTAATTCCAGGTTAGGATTGTGCTCTCAGTGAAAGTTGTGATGTTTCTGATTCCGACATGCACCAAGCACCTCAGCCTCTTTATAGAATGGCTGCAAACAACATTGTTTCAAAAGCTATGTATTGACAACAACATGGTGCTAGAAAAATGAAAAGCAAGTCTTTAAAATTGATATGAGAGCTGGAAAGTACAATGGCAATCTTTTTATTGAGTTTAAAAAAGCTCCAATACTCCCATCAGAAGAGGCCAGGCCTATAAAAGCTATTAGCTTATCTCTTTCATTCGCTGGGGGCATTATGGCAAAACCCACCAATACCACCACTCGCTATAAAATCTAGCTTTAAAAATAAAACAGAGAAGTGAAAATAGGAAAAAATATAATCATTGCAATGAACTATGCATTTGTATAGCAGAGCACAGTGCTAGCCGCAAACTCTTTCATAGCTGAAAACCTCATGCTGGCAAATTATACATTTTCCCTCTTAAAGTGAAAAACCTTTTACACAAGCTATAAAGTTTCCAGACAAAATCAAGGATTAGTTGGATTCTAAAGCTGAATTTATTGTGTCAAAGGAAGGGAGAGGCATTCTTATAACAGCAAGGAATGTAGATTAACTAAGGAAAAATGCAGGGAACAGTCACCCCAGCTAAGCCCTGGTTAATATCAAACCTTTGCAAATATCAAAGGTGCTATAATTTTTTTTTTTAAAGAAACAACCACAAATAGATGTACAGGCAGAATCTTGCTTCAGTTTCTTTTTCTCTTGTTGTGTTCCTTTCTCTGATTCTAATTCACCAACCCTGAAACCACTTCCTTGCAAGCAGAAAGTAGGCAAGGTGCAGTCACTAACCCAGAGGTGTGACCATGCTCCTGCATCTTTGCAATCATGTACAGGTGTGCCATGGTATCAACTGATTCGGTATCCATAGTTTCAGTTATCCCCAGATACCATGGTTACTGGGATGCTTATTCAAAAGATAGGCAAACATTAAACACATCTTTTTTTACCTTGTTGCAGCAAAACCAGTGATGTCATTCAGGGGGAACGGACCAGAACGGGCGTTCCGGATCCTAACGGGCTCCGTGGCTGGTTCCGGGTTCCTGACAAGTGCCAATCAAAAGTGAGTTCCTGTTCCTAAATCATTTGAATGACACCACTGAGCAAAACCACAGATGTTACCCTGTCTTTAAACAGGCAGCCCCAGTATCCATGGTTTCAGGTATCCATGGTCTGAAATGGAACCCCAGCAGATACTGGGGCATGCCTGTAGTAGAAGAAGACAGAATGCTGCTGGCAGGTTCTGCTTTTGTTACTCCTGCATGACAAGCTGTATCAGCCAACACTTCCTTTTGCACACAACTCTTAAAAAGTAAAAAAAATATATATATCCTGTTCTACTTTGCCCAACATAGCCATCATGGCATTTGAGGCTACAGATGTTTTAAAACGGTGTTATTTACCTTACCTTACTCAGAAGTCAGTGTAAGACTGACAGCTCAATCCTATGCATGTCTACTTAGAAGTAAAATCCAGTATAGTTAATGGGGCCTACTCCGAAATAAGTGTGTATAGGATTGCAGCCTGAGGCTGTAATCCTCTCTTATTCAACTCACCTGAAACAAGCACCTCTACTATTATCCACCCATAGACATCTCCTCCATTAATTTATCTGGTTGTTGTTTTTTAGCATACAAACTGTATGCATCATGTAAGTATTTTCCCATCCTTCTTCCAAATAATTCAATGGTTTGCCCACCCTTCTCTTTTTCTCACAACAAACCTCTTAACGTGATTTGTCCAAGATCATCCAATGAGTTTCATGGCTGAGTAGATATTTGAACCCAGATCTTTCCAGGAGAGCACACTGCATCTTTTCTTTACTGCTCTGCTTGATCTGTGGTCCTAAACTATAAGGGATGACTTTGATGAACAGAGGACTTTGGAAAATGCATCTGGTCACATACCTGAATTTAGGAACTTTTCTATAACTTAATAAAAATACCAGAATGAAAACATATTTTTTGCTAGCACTTGACATTTTCCAAGACAGCACTCTAGCGACCCTAATGGATTCCCAAGATGAAGCCACTGCACACAGCTGTGCCATTGCATCTAATTTTGGAACTAACAAGCAGAAGGCTTTTGAGGAAAAAAAAACCCCACACACCTAAGGATGCTACTCAGCAGCAACGTTAAATGCAAGGTAACAGATTGCTGATTGGCTGAGGGCTCAGTCCTAGCCAACCTTCCAGTACTGATGCAGCTGCAATGCAGACCCGAAGTAAGGGAACAAATGTTGCCCTTCCCATTGCAGGATGCCGCACACACCCCATTGGCATGGCTGCATCAGTGCTGGAAAGCTGGATAGGGCTGGGGCGTGAGTACCTTTCCTCCATCATCATGATGTCTTCAATTGCAAGGTAAACATTCTTGCTGCCTGATGCTATGCAGAACTGCCACTGTAATTCAAACTCACAGTGGAATCCCAACTTCTCAGCAGGGTTAAAGTGTGGAACTAGCCTGAGGAAATTACACTTGTGTTAGAAGATTTTGGCACAAGCCAGAGGCTTGTCTACTCAGAAGTAAATCCCACTGACTTCAATTGGGCTTATTGCCAGATAAGGGAGTGTCGGATTATAGCCTAATGTTCCTAGTTCAGCCACAGGACAGAGGTATGTGGATTTTACTGGAATGGAAGCCAAATGAACGGCTAATCCCATGTGCCACTGCTGTCTTCAAAACCAGCATTGCAGTGGTGGATTGTGCTTTCTGGCCATTGCAAATGGAGATCCAGAAGCATGTGTAGCTGTGTGCTTCTTGGCCACTGCCAAGATGAGGCATAACTGGAGCCTCATGACAGGAAGAAGGTCTGCCAACACTGGTGAGTCAGCAAGGTGGGCAGAATAGGGGGCGGGCCAGCAACATGTCAGAGCCTGGAGAGGGTGGCACCCAGAACAGGCAACTTGTGTTGGATGCTGTCCCCTTAGGAGTGGAGTGACCACAGGCATAGCTAATGAAAGTGTAGCCCCGTGCAGATGGCAAAATGTTGCCCTGGAAGTGATGTCACAACAGGAAATGACATCACAGTTGTATTTTGTGGGGTTTTTTTGGACATAACTTTTGATAGAGTTATTACACTCTGGTTTATTTCATTGCATTCTACAGTAAAGTACCTTTCTGATTATATATAACATGATGGTATTATTCATACAAGCCAGGTTTTCACAATTTTGGCCACTAATTTCAAGCTCAGCTTGTTGCCCACTTCAAACTTGTTGCCTGGTGCAATTGCACTCCCCCGTACTTCTTTAGCTATGCCCCTGGTACTGACACCCTCCCTTTATCTCCTTGGACTTGTGTCAGCTAAACATGTTGAGGAACTTACAGAGGTAAGGGAAAATATACATATTTCCTTTCCCCTCCCAATAGGAATCTTTATGGCAGGAAACCCCACAGAATTGGGCTGAAAGTCTCTGAAATTATGATGCTAGACTCTGACGCAATCTGAGATCTGGCACTTGGCCCAAATAGGGGAAAAAAAAAA